>JAAKBH010000460.1:0-279119 GCA_019776075.1 Amaranthus palmeri
TTATTAAAAATAATCGATAGTTGGGATTATTTTTTGGCTAACGGGTGATAGTGGGATTATTCTTGGCAAATTTTCTAAAAAAATTTCATTTGATAAAGCTTTATAAAAGCATCATTTGCATTTTTTCTATCCTTTAGTATTAAGTAATGTATGATTGTATGATTTGATCATGTTGGGATTTGTGACTCAAACCAAGTCCCGATCATGACGAAGATGAATCAAGTGTGGGTCAAAAATGTTGGATGCGCGGGGTGCGGAGACCTACGCGTGGCGCGGATGCGCGAGGTGCGGAGTATTACATGCAGGGCTGATAACAGGTTTTTAACGCGTCGTTTTACGCTAAGAACCTAAGCTAATCAAACACATTTATAAAACACCCTAGTTACAACTATAACGTGTATAGAGGTAAGTTTGGGGATCGAACCACAAGGAACAAGGGTAAGAAAGGTCAAGTGCTAAGTGTAGATGGAAAGAGTGTGTGTATGTGGTGGGTGTTTCAAACTAAACTAAGGAAAGCGATAAACAAGATTAAGATAACGATAAGAAACAAACGGGGTTGGTGAGGATTCACCCTAGGTCGATACTATGTTCTCAAACAAAGCTGAGTCAAGGGAGATTGAACGTAGCCCAATCGAGACACTCTAGATGACATGGGGAAGTTGATGACATATAGTCAATACGAACGACCCATAATCGCCCTATGTCTCACAAGGGGGAGTGGCAGGACAAGATACGTATCGAATATCAATCAATCAAACCACAACAACCTCAACCCTAATCTAGCATATGAACAACATTCACCAAACCTAGGGTTTCACTAAACCAAAACCCCTAAGAAGTCTACTCTAGCATGTTTGAAATGAAAACCTAAGAACAAGTAGAAAACATGATTGAAAGCATTAGGGCAAGAAATAAACCAACAATAATGAAAGACAAAAGCGATAACTCTAACTACTTACTACTCTAGAAAGCAACAAACAAGTAAGAACAATAAATGAAGCAAAGAAACAAGATTAAAAATAATAAATGAAGCATGAAAGGAGGAAAGCATTAAATGACATGAATGAACCATAAACAAAGTAATGAAAGCAATAAAGAAAGATAGAAAGATAAACTTACATAAAAAAAGGTGCTTGAATGTAAAGGAAATGAAATTACAAGACTTGGATGTAAAAGAAAGCAATAGAATCTAATCTAGGGTTTGGAATTGAAATTAAAGCATTAAAGTGATGTTCAATAGAGTAGAGGGTTTCTCTCTATCAATGCATAGGGTTTATGACCCTAAGAGTGCCCTTAAATAGGCTACAGAGTTGGGGTTAAAAGCCCTAAAAGATCCTACGTGGAAAGCTTAAAAAGAAAAACGCAAATCGCTGATCCTATGCAGATTCGCCCGAATTGGCCAGATTCGACCGAATCTGGTCCAAATTCGGCCTTTCCAGATTGTGCTGAACTTTCCTTTGGAAGCTACAAGTTAGCTTCGACTGAATCGCAAACTGGATTCGACCGAATCCACACATTCGACCGAATGAATGTGGAATTCGGTATTTCCAGTGACCCTTGGCTTTGGATTGGTTTGCTCTTCTTGCATTCGACCGAAGGGCCCTATGGATTCGACCGAATCTAGCTGCCTTTGACTCCTTGCACCTCCAATTCATCATCAAACGAGCTCCGAACTTTGCGATATTTTCGGGGGTGACCCGAAACACTTGTGGGGGCCTCGAAACGCGTGCCACTTCTTCGACCACGACGTCTAAGCCTCAAACTAACCCGAATCACCTCGAAACGAGCTCCGATCATCGTGATATCTTCGGGGATGACCCGAAACACATGTGAGCACCTCGAAACGCGTGCATTATCTTTGACTTTGATGTCTAAGCCTCGAACTCAACCCGAATCACCTCGAAATCTCCGAAAACACCTAAAATGATCTCTAAACACCATGGAGACAAGATCAAGGTAAAATCGAGTGTATAGAGCATAAAACCAATGTAAAACACCGAGATACGACAACAAAGTAGGGCTATAAATGTGCTCTAAATCGAGCACATCAAGGGCGCGGAGAAGCTTTGTACACATTAAAAAAAACACGGAGCTTTTCGACGAAAACAATGGTGTTTTCGACGATTTTAAGTGTCGGGAAATATATTTTTGACGGTTGGCAAAGCTCTAAAAGACTTGAGTTGCAAATTATCGACGCTTTTTTTCCGATGGTTATTTCAGTCGATATATTTTCCGACGTTTTTATTGTGGGAAAAAAAGATTTCGCGCCTTAAAACCATACTACAATTTCACGATTTTAGATGCTTTGAAACGTGGAAAATGTTCAATATTTCAAAGCTTTCTCATGTCGAAAATGCTAAATTTTTAGACGGTTTTAAGTGTTGGAAAATGCTTAATATTGTAGACACTTTTATACGTCTAAATGAAAATAAACCCTTTAAAGCCATAATTATTTATCATCACCCAATATGTTAGCCTTTTCAATACCATATAAAATTCATCAAACATACCATAATTACCAACAAATGTCAAAATCAGAATCCAATCATATCACGAAAGTATTAGAATTTCGAATATTCATATACGCACATACTTTCGTCGATGTTGCAAATACCTAATTTGAATATTCACATACACACATACATTCGTCATATTAAAGAGAGCAAAATCTATAGAGCTAAAAGGTGTGTCAAAAGTTAAAGGCCTCCAAATTTGTTTGTCATATATGTTGCAATATTGCACTTTAGTTGTCAAGACGTTTGTAAAAGATGATTTGTTGGTCATAATATGAACATCAGCAGCAAAAAATCTGCTACATATTAAACAAAATGCACAAATTTTAGTCAAAATATATACGCACTATTTATGGTCAAGGCCAACAATTATTTTCAAATATTGGGATTACCCTATCAAACTCCCCATGAATATATAAAAGTTTATATAAGTCATGTATCATATCTACTTCATCCTATTGTAGCCAAAATTGTAATACATGAAAAAACTAGTAACTACATTTCTACCATAAGCACTGAAAAGTAATATGAAAAAGATTAGATGGATGATAAAAATAATAATGATTCTATGTTCAAAAAAGATGCGAGCGAATTCATTATCTTTACTTTTTCCATCTATATTCATTAAAGTTCCAAGTAGATTATCTCACATATTTTTCTCTATATGCATGACATCTAAGTTGTAGGGATGACAATTCAGTCCTAGTCCGACTTGATTCGAGGAAAATATATCCAATTCGAGTCCAAGGAAAAAGTCATCCGACTCCGACTCCGACTCCGACCCTGAAGGACATCCGACTATGAATTTGACTTTTACCACTAATATTTTGTTTCCTTTAAAACTCTAGACATGACTAATTCAAGCTCTCTCTCATAGTAATTGTAATTTTCGATTTTGAAAAACTACGTGGTATTTTTATTTAGATTAATGAATCAAGATACGACAAATGTAATCAAGAGAAATAAAATATGCCAAATCAAAATACGAGAAAATTTTGTTAAATTGTAGTAGTAAGATTATTTCTCTTGTTAAAATTGAATTCAAATTAAAGTACATATTTTTTTGTTAAATTGTATTTGAAAAACATATTTTATTAATTTTTTTATGTTTTAAAATCATTAGTACAATATCACAAACGATACTGCTTGATAATAATCCGACTCCGTTGGAGAGCCGAGAGTCCGAGTCGGGGCAAACTTGGAGTATGCATAATCCGACTCCGAGTGGAGGTGGACTGAAAACAAAAGTCCGACTATTATCCGGAGCAAAGTCGGAGTACGTATAATCCGAGCCAAGTCCGACTCATTGTCATCCCTACTAAGTTGTGATGAAGAACATAATGATCCCAATAAAGAAGGTCAAAAATTATACTACTCTTAGTCCAAAGAATCATAGGATTATTGACATCAATATCACTTATTGACTGTCATTTTCGTCTTTTATATGACTTTGAGGTTTTCCAATACTCAGACTCTAAAGTTTGTTTTTCTCTTAAAACGTCAGAGCCAGTCATAGCTAAAGGAGCACTACCATGTTAATCAGTCCCATCAAACAAACTATAGTTTGAAATCTAAAAGGATGATCCCTAAGCAACCATTTATGATGTCCTACCGAAACATATCTTATTTTCGACTCGAGTATAGGTTCTTGAGTAATTATACTCCGGACAAGCATTATAACCCTTAGTACTCCATGTGGATAATATGGCGTAAGCTGGAAAGTCGTTAATTGTCCACATTAAAGCGGCTTGAAGTTTGAAATTCACATTAGTGTATGAATTAAAAGCATTGACACCTTTCCACAACAATTATCAACGGACACCTATAAATGTCAATATTATTCCTGGCCCTTTCTTACTAGGAATGATCATCGACAAAACAAATGAAGATGGCTTCATACACGACCATGGAGGTAAGTTATAAGGAATTAAAATTAAAATTATTGGCCATGTATTATATGTTGTGTTCATTAGACGATAAGGATTGAGCCCATCACTAGCAAGACCAAGTCTAACACTACGAACATCATTAGAAAACCCTAGATATCGTACATTAAATTCCCTTCCATGCTTGTCCATCAGCCAGGTGTCTAAGAACTCCATCGTCATGTCTACATTCATCATGCCATCTCATATCCTTGGATATCTTAGATGACATATACATCCTTGTTAATCTAGGAATCAAAGGAAAATATCTCAACACCTTTGCCTGGAACCATACCCTTATCTGTTTCACTCTTCCATCTTGAACATGAACATTTAGGTTACGAAACCTTTCCCGCCATCTCACTCCAATATAATGTGCAATCATTAGGACACGCATGGATCTATTCATATCCCAAACCTAAATCCATGATTAATTTCTTGGCTTGGTAGTATGAAGAAGGAAATTTTTTATTTGTGGAAATGCATCTTGTAAAAGATCAATCAACATTGAGAGTGATTTATCCGGCCACTTAAACAAGCACTTAAGATGAAAAAGGTGCAAGATGAATGATAGCTTTGAAAAGGAAGTACAACCTTCATAAATTGGTTCATTGGAAGCTTCATAAAGCTTGCTAAATTTGACTTTTTTTAAAGATCTTCTAAAAAAGAGTTCACATCAGGTTGTTGTGTAGGAAATCCATCAGATTCATATTGAAATTAAGGTTCCTCTATTGTCTCATTAGCTAACCCCTCATCATTATGCTCATTACCAACCTAAAATATTTGATCCAAAAGCATCTCGAAGTAGCCCCGATATATCATCTTGACTTAAGTTTTCTTATTCATTGGAAGCTATAAATGGAATCCCTATTCTTTATAAAGCCTTTTAAACAAAATGTGTCTTTCAACCTCCTCTAGTAGTAATTTTTTTTTTCCTATTATTTTGACACTTGCAACAAGGGGATCTAATAAAACTATTTTGTGTTCCTTTCTTTGCAAATTCCATAAAGTAACTAACCCCTTTATATAAGCTTCTGTATTTCTTTGTTTATTTATCCAACTCTTATCAAATATATTAAGACATCTTATGCATATTATGTAATAGTAAGACTAAAAAATTCCATGCATACAACAAACATATAGATGTTCAATCACTCCAACAAATTTTCAAATTGTTTAATATTTTCAAATCTATTAGAAATAAATATCAATTGTCCTTTTTTGGATCCTTATTAAATAAATTTAAATTAATATTAAATAACGATTCTGGATTAAGCTAGGACGTGGATCTGATGCATAACCATCTTCAAGCGTCAAAGTAAAACACACATTCATTTTCTACCATAAGATCACCACCCTCCAACAAGTCAATCTCAATTAAATCATTGCATAATTGAGTACAACCCATAAAGATATAGACTTTGAAGCACAAAAACATGAAAAAGCCCAAATACTATTATCATGAAGAATCAAACTCTAAGTGCAAGCATAGACTACCATAATTTAACACATCACATGAATTTGAAGAAAGAACTTCAAAACCTATAAAAACATGAAGAATTAAACTATAAACATATGAATTAAATTTTTCCATATAAAAACCCCACAATTTTGGCACATCACAAAATCAAATCAAAGTCCACTTAAAATTTAGAAGAAAAAGTAACACAATTTAACACATTCACTGGTACAGAAATTTCCAAGAAAGAAAACGAAAAAAAATCAGAATTAACACAAAACAAAAGAAGTGTATGTACTGATGTAGAAATTTTACAAGAAATTTTCAAGAAACAAAAAGAAAACCAACCTTAACACAATTCGGATAATAGGTACAAGAATTTACAAGAAAAAAAAGAAAAAAAAACACATTAAAATTACCTGGGGTTTACAAATGCAGGCCGACACAATTCATTTGGAGGAAGTACAGTACGGTTTGGAGGACTACTGCTGCAGGACGAGAGTGGGTTTGGAGGACAACCATCGTAGAAGAGGATGGTTCTGCTACAGGGTCGCCAGTAGTAATGGAGGATTACCAGTGCTGCTAGGGTTTTGGAGATGGAACTGTGCCTTTTGTGTATGTGAAAGGGGAGCGTGTTTGCTTTGAGTACGTGAAAGGGAAAAGAAGCGGGTTTTGAATTTCTTTGGGAACTTAAGAGGCGGTTCTTTTTTAAGTTTTTTCCTTTTTTTGACGCTTATAATCAATATTTCCACGCATTTAAACATCAAAAATTAAGTGTCTAAAGGCTTCGTTTTTTTAAGACGTTACTCAAGCGTCTAAAATAAAGTGTCAAGAAACTCCATGTTTTTTAATAGTGTGTTTTGGGAAGAGTGTAATGCGTGGGGCGCATAGATCTATGCGGGGCACGAGCACTGCGGTTTTTGCGGGAAGTTAGTTTTTTTCCACGTTTTGGATGATTATTCTTGTTTTTTGACGATTTATTTTGTTTTACTTAACCAAGTTTCTTTTTATTTAGTGGTATACTATATTTAGGCGTGCAACACAAAGTGATGAAAACTAAGAGAGAACAAAGCTAGGAGAGCCATTGTTGTGGCTTCTTGTTCCTCTTGTAATCTCCCGGTTTATAGTGAAAAGTTTATTCTCGGTGTCGGTGGATGTAGCTATCATATTGATAGTGAATCACGTTAAATTTCTCGGCGTGATTTTCTATTTTTTTTTTTGAATTTTATTTGCTTTCCATTATTGTTTTTCAATCTTTACTTTTGTTGTCGCACAACAAATTAAATAAAAACGTTTTTAAAAACTTACGTAAACTTAAAATCATAACTAATGCAAAACTCCATGAAATCGTCATGTGGAATTTTCCAGTTCTTTTATAGTACTGTATGTATAACTAATGAAAAACTCCATGAATCGTCATGTGAAATTTTTATTTTTTTATAGTATTGTATGTATGATGGTATGATGTGATTAGTTTTATAATCTTTGCAGTGAGAAAAATCAAACAAAATCTCTCTTAAATATGTATTAACTTATAAATTAAAAACAAATAAAAATTAAGAGTGATATGTGAATAGTGATAAAAAAAATTAAATGGACACGTAGGCCGAATAAGAGGGAGTATTTTCTAATGCTTTTTTTATTCACCAAAAAAAGATTAAATAGTAAATTATTATTTTTTTGAGAATTGCGGATATCTATTAATCTCAAAAGAAAATACCACTGTGACTTGGAAGCCCCAAACCCGCCGGCATAAAAAACCCCGCGAGGGGAAAAAGCCATTGGATAAAGGGACCAGGAGACAGGCCACTCAAAACAGCATGTGAGTGGTGCATGCAGCTGAAAGTCAAAACAAAAACATCCTACACACCAATACAATGGGATCCTACACCTTACACATCCAGCTAAAAGGAAAAAAACTAAACCACCAAACACCAATAAACATATCACCCCATACTATGTGGAGACATCAAGAAAACAAAAACACCTACAAACATATACATAGGATCATCAATACAATGATATATCACGATAGTAGAGCAGCTAAACATTGTTGGTGGCGCACGGGATAGATATGAAGTTCACACCAAGTAGCTCCTTTGCCCAAGTACATACTCTCAATTTTATAGAATATAGAAGTTTCTCAAAATCTCGTACACCATTTTGAAACTTAAGTGTTTCTTTCAAACCATATTGACCATAGCACACAGCCAAAAGTCAGGAGCCAAAGTTTTCCTCTGTAGCTTTTGGGGACCAAACCTTTCCAAGCAAGTGAAAAATGGGGGCATTTGTTATGAAGGACCCCGGAGACTCCCCACCACTGAAGTATTTCCATCCAAATTTTCCATGAAAAGCTACAAGAAAACAAATCGTGAGAATTGGACTCAATTGCGATATCACAAAACGGGCACATACCAAACCTGGGATCAATCACTCCTTTGTCGATAAGAAGGTCCAGTAAAATTAAGATATTATGTGTGTAATATTTAAAAAACATATAAAATAAGTCTTAATCAATCAAAATCGGTTTCAAATAGTAAAAAAATGGGATATTGTATATGATAAGCACCAACTATGGCAAAAGACGAGAGGTAGCAATTCTTAAAACTTTTTCCACAAAATAGCACTCAACTCTTGAAAAATTAACTACCGTAACATTATTAGGGTAAAAACGTTTAAGCTCCGTTAAGTATGAATTTGAGCATTTTACCCCTGTTTCATTTCATTAAAGGTAGCACCTTATTCCTCTTTCATTCAAAGTATTCTAAGTTTCTTTGTTTGGGGATTTTGGAGGTTTTAATGATTTGATATTTTTAGCTTTTTTGAATTTTTATTCGATGTTCAATTGTCAGATTATTTGCTTTTGTTGCCTTTTTATTTTAACTTAGTTTCCAATTTTTTCGATGTTCAATTGTCAAATTATTTGGATAATTGTGATGCAATGGTGATCTTAAATTTTAATGCTTGATCTACGAGTATATATTTGTATTTTTGTAAGGGTTAAACGTTTGTCGTTTAATTTGATGCATCAGTTCTGATGATTTGTTTATTTTCTTCTTTGATCTAATTGATTATTTTAACTTTGGTTTTGTGATTTCATATTCAAGTAACCTTCCATTTTTTATTCAATTTTCTTTTTCTTTTAACTTCTTTTATCTATTAGGGTTGACTGTATTACTTTTTCACCTTCCATTTTTTATTCAAATTTACTTTTAATTCAATTATTTTGTTTAGTATAATGTTCGGGGAATGAAACTGATGATTAAATGAAGTGGAGCTTACTTGCATTTTAATTTTGATTGTTTAGTTCTTTAGTATATTAGTTTGTTCTATAAAGATTATTTGTGTAAATGTTCGTGGTAATATGATCATTCAAACGGTTCAAGCTGAATTTTTAGTAATAAGTCAGGTCAAACACAATGGAGGTTGATTTTGGAAACATCAGTAAAAGTTATTGATGTGTGATGAGTGCGTTTTACATCACTCATCGGGTAGTCATTGAGTCCATTTCCCGCATATTTAATTGCTTTCTACCCTTGTTATGTTACTTAATTGTTCATAATTTGACTTGGTTATTGATATTTGCATTCTTGTACATTTTAGTTCACTTAGGTGCATTCTATTGCATTTTCCCCCTTTGTCTTTGTTTGCCTCTTTTCCCCCTCCCCTACTTAATTTGCTCATTTGTGTAGGTTCCTCGCCTTCGGGACGTGATTCGATAGCATGAGCAACTCATCTCATCTTTTCGCAAAGCGCGGAATCCATTCCTTGCATCCAAAGAGCTTTCCAGCACCTTGAAGTCCAGTGCTCGTTCAAGGCATTATGGTGCTCGTCCATGGCAAAGACAATCCAACAATCAGAAGCCACTGGGCTATGGTGCTCGTTCGAGCGTCTGAGATGCTCGTTCGAGCATTTGTTGGTTGGCAGTCAGTAGGTCCTGGAGGCTGATGCTCATTCGAGCACATGAAATGCTCGTTCGAGCACTTGTGCATTTGGCAGTCAGTAGCACCTGGAGTCTTGTGTTCGTTCGAGCACCTATTATGCTCGTTCGAGCACCTGTGCAGCGGGTCATCTTTTGTTTCTTTGGCATATTTACTCTATTGTCCTTAGATTTTCTTGTATATATATGGTCTCCACGAAATGTAACCAGGCAGGCAGAAACATTAGAATAGAGTAGTTTTTAGTTCATTTACTCTTGTCTTCAATTCCAAAGCTCATTTATGGTGGGATTTGCTCCCTTTAGCTGAATTTAAGGTGAAGATCCAAGGAAAAAACATTTCTTAGTTCCTAGTTGTGCTCAATCTTACCCTTACTTCAAGAAAGTAAGATCTTGTAAGTATATTCTATTAGTTAATGAAATTTTCAGATTTTATTTCCAGCTTTATATTTCTCCTTGCATGTGGTTTTTCTTAGTTGATACTTGCTTCTAGTTGTTAGATTTTACCTTATCCTTAGTTAAAGTAACTCATTACATGCTTTTACTTCTAATTCAACACTTGCATGTTAGTTTTTCCTAGTTGTTAGAGCTGAAAGGTGGTTATTCTTACTTCTTGATTCTTAATTATGCTTGACTTGTGTCCCATGCCTATTTTCATGCTTATATCCATGATGTGTGAGTAATTTAGCTTCTAGGGCATGGGGTAAAGAAGTTCATCAATATGTAATGGGGTGTATGTGCTAGATTTTGGATTATAGAGCTTGAGTGATGCTAGTTTAGTGAGGTTTGGTTCATGAGCTATCCCAAGAAGGAGTGCAAGTGCTCCCCACTTCACTAAACTTAGTTGATTTTGTGATTTCTCTTGATGATATGTTTAGTTATCATTCTCATGTTGATGGTTGAAAAGCCAAGAAGCTTGAAACCATCATTAGTCATCTACTAACCCAAGAAGGTGTGTATATGATGATGTTTTTAGTAGCCTTCATGTCCATCAAGTTAGTTGCATTATCATGAGCTAGGATTTAAGATAAGACTTATGGATTAGTTGAGTTCAAGGCCAAGAAGCCCACACTCCACCCTGATTTGTATGTCTAAATCACCAAGGCCGAGAAGCCGAGATGACACATAAGAGCTAGCTTCATTCATTTTTACGCTCGTTTTAATCATTATGTTTTATTAATTGTGTAACCCCTTGCATGACGATGAATGGACTCCCCATGTCATAGCTTGTTCTTAATTGCTTAATTCATTATCGCACTTGTTTTCTTGATTGAAGACATATTAACCAAACAAAAATCTAAAAACAACCCCCTCTTACCTCTAATATAATTTAAGCGCAAGACCTCCTCCTTGTGGATCCGATCCCGTCTTGCCACTATACTTTTGTATTTTGGTGAAATTGGGTAAAAGTGATCAACGTTTTGGAAGTAACGACACCAAGGTGTTGGCCCTCTTGCAACTCACGATAGAAAACCGATCACTTTTTGGCGCCGTTGCCGGGGAGGCGCGGTTTTTGTTCTAAAAGCTAGTTATTAGTGGTATTTGTTCATAGTGTTCATAGAAATTATTTTGTGTAGTTATTCATTTATATTCTTTATACATGATTGTCAGTGCTTATGCTTTCTTCTAGTGATTGATGCATGAGACCAGGTGGAAGAAGAGGAACTCAACCATTGGAACCATATATCCCAGACATTGATCGATATCTTCGAACCCTCAGGCAGTTAAATCAACAAGCTTCAAACCTAGAAGATAACAACCCCATTGTTACTCCAGACCAATCTGACGCAGAATCTGAGTTCGAAATGGAGAATCAGAATAATCAGAACCCTCAACCCTTGTTCGAACAATTTGGTGCTCCTGAAGGATATGCTCCTCTAGGAGGGATAGGCTCCCTACTACCGCAACCAATTACAAAATTCATCCGCAGTATACCCGAATGGTGAAGGAGGAACTTTTTAGTGGTTTGAAGAATAAGTGCCATTTGGAGCACTTAGAAAAATTTCTTGAATGCAACCTCATTCCTCCTTGCTCAGGTAGTCTTGACTATGTGAAGCTTCATCTCTTCAGGTCAAGCCTAGCAGGGGATGCTAGGGATTGGTGTAAATGTTTGGAACCTAATTCATTTACAACCTGGGCAAAAGTGAGAACCTCATTTTTGGAGAGGTTCTACCCTACAGTTAGAACCCAAGATTGGAGAAAGAAGATCGCCGCATTTACGCAAGATGATGATGAGAGCCTCAGTGAGGCCAGGACAAGGTTTAAAAGAATGATCCGAGCATGTCCTTACCATGAGTTTAGGGAAAATCACCTCAACACCTTCTTTTATGATGGCTTGAATGATAGTACAAAAGCTTTGCTTGATTCGAGTGTCGGGGGTCAACTGTCAAAAATCACTCAAAATCAGGTGAAGAATGCCATTGAAGAGGTAGCAAATAACTGCTCTTGGGATGTGAGAGGAAGGTAAACAAAAGGGATTGCTTGAGCTAAGTGGGGCCGATGCTATAAACGCTAAGTTAGAACTTCTTGACAAGAAATTGTCTACGCTTGACTTGAAAACGACAATGTCGCCCTCTACTAATGTTTCTTCAATCAATTCCCTCCATTTCAGCTGTGATATATGTGGTGGCACCAATCATGATACTTCATACTGTGGTGGCTCGAACTCTGAACATGTAGCTGCAGTAAATAACTTTGGTGGGCAAAACCAAGGCTATGGGCAACAAAATTTCAGCGGGAACCCTCACCACAAGCAAGGGTATAACCGGGGATATGAAGGAGGGTACCAAGGTCATGAAGCATACCGACCTCCTCAAGCAAGAAACCAGGGCCACAGGTTCAACAATGGCAACAAGGGTGGTTCTTCAGTAAATCCTCAACCGCAACAACATCAGCAAGCCATGGCTCCGGACGTTCAAAGTCTAATCCTTGCACAACTACAAGCTCTTTCACAGCAAAATCAACTCCTCACTCAGCAAATTCAGAAGATAAATGCTCATGGAAAGATGGTAGATAATCAGCTGGCTCAACTTGCGAACCCTCCACCTCCACCGCTTTTCCCGAGAAATGCATAGCCAAACCCTGCAGCTCAATCCTCCAATGCTCAGCAATTTGCCAAGGCAATTCATCTAAGATCAGGGACTGCTTTTGAAGGACCATCTATACCACAAGAAGATGCTCCAGAAAGTGATAGTAGTGAAGTTGTTGAAAAGGAAGCTCCTCTTAAAATTGTGATTGAAAAAAGGAGTGAAGAAAAGGAAAATGATGTTGATAAAGGTGAACAACTAAAGAAAGACAATTCCAAGCCTAGTGAGCTCTCTAAGGAGCCCGAGAGAGTGTACGTGCCTCCAGTTTCGTTTCCATACAGGAGAGTAGAGAAACATCTTGATAAACAGTTTGAACGATTCTTGAAGAACATAGGGAAACTTGAGATGAACATTCCTTTTCTTGATGCTATGGCCCAAATGCCCAAGTATGCAAAGTTTTTGAAAGATCTCTTGACAAACAAGAAGAAGTTGGAGGAAGAAGTAATTAATCTACCGCATCAAGTGAGTGCACTGGTTCAAGGGAAGCTCCCTAGGAAGGAAAGAGACCCAGAGCCCTTCAATCTACCAGTTAAACTTGGTGATCTTGAGCCAAAGGGAGCCCTCGCAGATCTTGGGGCCTTCATCAGTGTAATGCTCTTATCTATAGCAAGAAGACTCATCTTTGATCTTAGGCCTTTGATAAAGGACTTTTTTGGTCGTCGCTAAAGCCTCTAATCAAACAAAATTTATAAACACCCTTAATTACAACTACACAAGTGTAGTGGAAAGTAGGGGGTCAATCCACAGGGAGACGAGTTGTGAGACTTAGAGCCTCTTTAGGTGTTGAGGGATCATGTAGGGGGATGGGTGATGAGCTAGACTACAACTAACACTATGAAAGCAAAGGAGAATCGGGATAGGGTTAACTCACTTGTGACGGTTATCCTATGGTAGAGGCATTGATTTCCTTTGGTTTGATTAGAGAGAAGTGGAACACAATACAATGAGTGATCCGATCCTGGATCGGGCTTGGGATCACCTCCGAAAATCTCATCCTCCTCACTCTCATAAGTGAAGACAAGAAAATCGGGCAAAAAAAGTCCACTATTCGTCAATCCTCCCCTATCCTCGTAGGCGGAGGGGAAAACTCCTAGTTAAAGGGGCGATTGCAAGGTTCAACTCTCGTCGATCCCTTGCAACCGACTCCATTCATTGAGCAACGGTTTAGATTACTCCGGGATCCAACCCTCATCGACCTCCCAAAAGCAACCATGACAACCCTTAAGCAATGGATAAAGCAGCCTTTCTACTAAGTCCCCATTCACTAGTAGAATTAAGGTCATTTGCTACTATACAAATGAGTTTATTTGCTGCTCAATTTTGAATTGCGGCAAATGGAGGGGCAGCAAATAATCAAAAGCTTTCTGTTGTTAGTTAAACAATCACATCAAATAAAAACTATTATGTGCGAAAAGAATCAAAGAAAATTGAAGGATAATTAGCAGTGTAAGGTTTTTCACTCGATGGAAAAAAGCAACTTGAAGTGGATGACTTGTGTTATAGCTTTTTGCTATTATTCAATAAAAAACAACAATAAGATTTTTTATTTGCTGTTAATTTTAAAAATAGTAGTTTTTATTTTTTGCTATGAAATTGTCAAAATAGTAACAATAATTATATTATTTGCTATGTTTGAGATTTTAGTAGCAAATAAATAGCAGCAAATTAGGTTTATTCTACTAGTGATTCAAAACAATATCAACCAATATTCCATCATTATCAAGCCATCAACAAGGATTGAGCTAACCCTAACCCCTAACTAACTACTCACTAATCATAATCACAACCAACAAAATCATAATCAACATGTAACATAAGCATTCTAACACCAAAAATATAAAAATGAACAAGACAAGAATAAATAATCAAGAACAAATGAAAATATCATAAACTAACTAAAATCAACAAACAAATATTAAAATACTAAAAATAATGAGGATTAGGAGTTACCCACAAAGTGTGAGGATGATTGAAGACTAAATAACATATACCCATAAGAATCTATCACCAATACTCCTTGAAAAATGTCTTGAGACTTTAAATAAATTTCAACAAAAGATAAAAACAACAAAATCTAACCATAATAAACCATAAAAATAAATACTTGAAGAAAGAAATTAAATTTAATCTAAGAAAAATTAAGAAAAGAAACTAGGGTTTATAAAAATAAAAATAAGAAAAAGGGAAAGAAGATTAAAAATAAAAAATGGCAACTCGCTACCCTAAACTAATTGCTACTACCTACCTATTTTCGAAAATAGGTTATTAAGGTCTAATTTCTGAAATTGGGCCTGGGTATTAATGAATATAGCAAGCCCATGCGAAATAGTTGTATCAAGATCAAAGAGCCTAGTTGGTAGAGCTGCAGACATGCGTCCAGTAGGACGTGGGATCGATTCCCTTTAATAACATTTTGCTGCTTCTTCTGGTTGCTGCTACTATTTGCTCACGTGGATAAGATCGATCAATCGATCTTTGTAGATCGACCGGTCGATCACTCTTGACTAACTCAACAACATTCTGGAAATTTTTGTTTATGAGATCGATCGATCGATTCCTTCTTTTTCAGCATACCATTTTGAAAATGCTATATCTCCTTCGTTATAACTCCGATTTCGACGTGTGACCAGTTGATTCGAAGCTAACGAACCCAACTTTTGCCATCCATTAACATATCCACCAAAATTTGAGCGAGGTGACCTCCATCGGCACTTAAGTTGACTTTTCATACATAATGCTTCTTGCTTTGCTCGGTTGGACTTTTCTCCACCTTTTGTCCTTATTTCTTCCTCGACTTTATGTCTTCTCCAAGATAGCATGCTTTGAAGCTCGAAAATAGGTGATCATTCTACAAAAACAAGCGACAAACATGCTACCCTACAAAAGGGCATGAAACCAACCAAATGCGATGGAAATGCACGTAAACCAAGGAATAATCCATAAATATTATGCCCAAATATACGGTAAAATTGAGGTTTATTAGCCTTCAAGGAAAACAGTGCAGCTGGCCGACCGCAGTATTAAGATTCCTTGTGGCGAGTTTGAGGACATCCCGATTCAAGTGGGACACTTGGTGGTTCCTTGTGATTTTATTGTTATGGATATGGAGGAGGATCCTTATACTCCCCTTATTCTTGGAAGAGCGGCTTTGAAAACTTTGAATGTGGTGGTAAATTGCAAGGATGACACCATCTCTGTGGAAGTGCTAAATGAGAGAGTAGTTTTTCAGTTCTCCAAATGCATGAAAAAGCCAATGATGGAGCAAGTCTTCCGCATGCAAGTTGTTGATAGAGAACTTGAAGAGATGTGTGGTACAAGAAGGAGAGATGATGCATTGGTGGAAGTTTGAATGATGATCCATTGGTTTTTTCCGATGATGCAAAACAATTGAAGGTGATCCTAGATGAAGCCGAGGTTTGTGACAAGGAAGATAGTGAATTTGAAGAAATCTGTGAGATTGTGAAGGAAGGATCGACATTGGAGGAGTATTGTAAGCCTCCTCCCGAGGTAATATTGAAACCCCTTCCCCCAAATTTAAAATATGAGTTTCTTGATGATGATCACCATTGTCCGATGATAGTGAATTCCAAGCTTGATGACCACTCTATCTCCAAATTGATTTATGTTTTAAAAAAATAAGAGAGGTCATTGGGTACACTATAGACGATGTCAAGGGATTCAGTCATTACCTTGCTATGCACAGGATTCACTTAGATGATGATCACTCCTCTTCCATTGAGCCCCAAAGACGTTTAAACCCAAACATGAAAAAAGTGGTTAAGAACGAGATTCTCAAACTACTTAAGGCTGGCATCATCTACTCCAATTCTGACAGTAGATGGGTTAGTCCCATTCATGTGGTCCCGAAAAAAGGAGGAGTGACCATGGTTAAAGGAAGTGATGGGAATATGATCCCTTCTCATGCTACAACTGGTTGGAGAGTTTGCATTGACTATCGCAAACTCAATAAAGCTACGATAAAATATCATTTTCCCCTCCCATTTATTGATCAGATCCTAGAAACATTAGCACATCATACATTATTCTACTTTTTAGATGGTTATTCGGGATTCTTTCAAATTCCTATACACCCCGATGACCAGGAGAAAACAACCTTTACATGCCCATTTTGCACTTTCGCCTATCGACGAATGCCATTCGGGTTGTGTAATGCACCTTCAACTTTATGATGTGCTAAAACAAATTGAAGGATTAACATATTAGGTACTTTTTGACACTTTTCCCTAATAATAATTAAATGTCATTCACAACTAAAATAAAAAGGAAAATTCTCACTGGTAGCCCCAAACTTTTGGCAATTCTCAATGGTAGCCAGTTTTTAAAAAAATTCTCAGTGGTAGCCCCGAACTTTTTAAAAAGTTGCTTCTGTAGCCTTTATTAGTAAAAAACGTTAAGTTTCCGTTAAATTTTTGAACTATGGTTAAATAATATTTTGACGTTGGTCAGCATTTAAGACATTAACCCACCCACCTAACTACATTTAACATTGTGCATTCATCTTCTTCTTAGTAATTTATTTCATGCTTTGAAGGAAGACCAAAGAACACATTTGTGGGAGGGGATTTGAAGGTCGAAGAAAAGTTTGCGTGTAAAGGCTTGATTTTGTGTGCTGCTGCATCACGGTAGGTGTTAATCATTCACCCACGAAAAAAATCCACACAAGTTGCACTTGTAGTAAGCTCTTCCTGGGTTGCTCCTTGAGTCTAATATCTTGATGTCAGTGTATTTCTTAAGCACACAGTTGCAGACCTTCATCTTTGCCCATTTTTCAGCCATGGCTAATATAAGAAAATTTTCATAGGGTTGGCAGTGGGGGAAGTAAGGAGGAGAATGGGTATTTAAAAAGGGAGAGACGCAAAAGAAAGGGGAGGAAATTTGGAGGGAAAGTTTGGATCCAAAATAACCTTAGTTAGCCTTAGTTAACCTGACAAACCGAAATGACCATTTAATAACAAAAACTTAACGTTTTTTACAAATAAAGGCTACGGAAGCAACTTTTTAAAAAGTTCGGGGCTACCATTGAGAATTTTTTAAAAAACTGGCTACCATTGAGAATTGCCAAAAGTTTGGGGCTACCATTGAGAATTTTCCTTTTTATTTTAGTTGTGAATGACATTTAATTATTATTAGGGAAAAGTGTCAAAAAGTACCTAATAAATTTTTTTTTCAAAAAAGTACCTGATAAAAAAAATTTTCAAAAAATACCGAACAAAAATTTATTTTTTCAAAAGAGTACCAACTAACTGTTGGGGTTAACTTTTCCGTTATCTTTCTTTGCTCATTTTTAAAAAGTACCTAATAAAAAATTTTCTTTCCAAAAAAGTACCTAATAAATTTTTTTTTTTCAAAAAAGTGCCTAATAAAAAAATTTCTTTTTAAAAGAGTACCAAGAATACAACATAATTATCCAATACAAATACAACATTATATAATATATAACTCTAAAGACATCATCACACATCATCCAATACAAACACAATATAAGAACATCATCCAACACAAACCTAGAGCAAGAAACGTTTGGTGTTAAATTGACCGTGTATTAAAAAAATTTTTATTAGGTACGTACTTTTTGATACTTTCTAATAAACGGTCAACTTAACACCAACCGTTACTTGCTCTAGCTTTGTGTTGGATTTCTTATATTGTGTTTGTATTGGATAATTATGTTGTGTTCGTACTTTTTTAAAAAGAAATTTTTTATTAGGTACTTCTTTGAAAAGAAAATTTTTATTAGGTACTTTTTAAAAACGGGCAAAAAAAAGATGACGGAAAATAAAGTTAACCCTAGCCGTTAGTTGGTACTCTTTTGAAAAAATAAATTTTTATTAGGTGTTTTTTGGAAAAAGAATTTTTATTAGGTACTTTGTTGAAAAAAAGAATTTTATTAGGTACTTTCTGACACTTTTCCTTATTATTAAGCTATATAATTTGTTGGACACAAAAGCTTTCTCTTTTAAGTTTCGAGTATAGAACTTTTAAAATTTGGGAAGAATCTAACAAGCGTAATTTAAGCAACTTGAATTTTTTGTTTTTAAGTATAAATAGTTATGTACTAACTTTTATTTTAGCGTGCATATTGATGGATTATTTGAATGTTTTACTTATGCGTTAGAGTTTGAGATGACTATAATGCTTTTTTTTTGAGTTAAGATGACTATAATCCTTAGTCAAAGCCTAACATATTTATAATATAAAGGGTGATTACTTAAGTGGTGAAGTTTTGAAATTTTAATTATTAACACTACAAAAAAATAGCAAAAACGCGACGACACTTTTCATCGCCAAACCATCGCTATATGGTCAAAAAGTGGACCTGGCGACGGGAGGGCAACGACCTTCAGGGTGGACGCCATTTAGTTGGTCGCTAAACGCAAAATGGACGCCAGTTCCTCGCCATACAGTCTTGAAAATAGGGCGATCGATAGGCGACGAGCACTCCCATCGCTATAATTTTTAAGAAACTGGCGTCCACCTTTTCTTTGCCTTTTTCGTGTATATATATATAATAATTGTAAAATTAAGGTAAGATATAAATATATGCATAAAATAAATGTATATAAATTTTAAAGAAATAATTATATATATTACATATATAATACAAAATAAAAGTTTATAATAAACAAAATCACAAAATTTATACAAATACAATAACTATTAAGTCTTGCACTGAAAAGAACTGAAATCTCATAAAAATGCACTGAAATGCACTTTGATATCTCATAAAAGGGTCTCGTTCTCTTTGATATTTGCACTGAGTCTTGCATGAGTGTCAAGTGTACTTTGGGCAATTCCCCTTCGCATTTGTTTCCATTATCGATTAACATCTAACATCAAAAAAAAAAAAAAAAGACATGACATGAAGTTAACAAATCAAAAAAATCATAATAACATCAAAAAATTAAAATATCGAACCCTAATTTTGAAAAAATAATCATAAAACATAATGTACAATTTCGAAAAAAACATGAAAAAAAACCAAATAAAAACATAAATCATGCTCATATAAAAAAAATGAAGTGAAATAACTCTTAAAAAACATAAAAATAACATAAAAATATTCGAAAAAAAGCACAAAAAACATACATTTTGGTAAGATAATGGATAACTAACATTTAGAAACCACAAAAGACATATATTCGAAAAAAAACATATAAATTACTAACCTTTAAATTATGATGAATATAGAAAGGAAGTGTTCGCTGTTGTGAAAGAGAATCCTTATAAATTAATGGATGACAGCTCCTTGCAAGTTAAAGATTAAATAAGAAGAGGAGAGGAGGGAAAAAAGGTCATTTGGTAAAGAAGGTGAAGATGACGAGAGAGAAATGAGTGAAAAATGGAGTTTTTAAAGTTTGATAAAGATAAATGAGAGTAAAATGAGATGTTAAGATACTTGTAAAGCTTTTGACAAGATTTGGAATATGTGTGCTTTTTCCAAGGAAAAAAAGTATTTCCTCTGTTCCGTTTTAGTTGCACCATACACTAATGGCACAGGAATTAAGGGCATGTCACATCAGTCTGTTTTTTCAGAAGTTAGTGGATTTGGTTGATTTTAATATTATTAAAATTAACATATTTTAATAAAAAAAAAAAAACAAACTGCAGCTTTAATTTTTCTACTAAAACAGTCCATATAAACTGATTTCCCTCCCAAATTTAATACCCACAAACACACTTAACCCAAAATACAATCCAAAATACACTTAATAGCCAAATTTTAAATTTCCCCCCAAAATGAAATTTACCCACCAAAATACAATCCAGAAATTACATAGCCTATATAAAGGAATTATCACTTTGGGAATAATGATTTCCCCACATTTCCCTTCCATCTTTGAGCTTCCATTAAAATCCTAGCATTTTCTTTAAGTCTTTTTTCTTCCTTTAATTTTTCAGCATTTTCATTGACTCTTTGAGCTTCAACTTCAAAGTCTCGAGGGTCTAACCCAATCTTAATCATCACCTCTGAAAAAGAGGCATTTAATTAATTGGGGAAGGGGTTAATTGAACAGTTTTGAAGATAAACAAACAAGATGGATGACACAAATGTTGATGAGAATTTCGATCCCGACATTGAGGTATTTATTTCTTACTTTGAACAATTAGGGTTAATTGATGATTATGATGTTTTTGAAGATTACACAAGTGAAACCTATGGGAATATTGATGTCAGTTTAGATTTGTGTTTAAATAATTCCCAAACATCAGCACAACAAGATCAGAATCAGCCAAACAGCAACAATACAACAGAGTCAAACAACAATAGTTCAGAACCCAACCATCCAGCAAATAACCAAACAGCAACAATTAGTAGGGAACTCACTGTTGAAAAAAGAAAGTTGATTGTTCAACAATTAACTTGCCTTTGTCAACCCCCAAATATTATCTTGCCTAAAGGGAGTATAAAGGCAACAGCTCTTGCAAATAATGTGTCGCGTTGGACTGTTTGGAGGCTATAGGAAAGTGCCAAAACATCCATAGCCAATGGAGGTGTTATTGATGTTAGAAGTAAGAAGAGGGGAAGGGTTGGAAGGAAAAAAATGTTTTTAACATGGAAGCACTCAATGCAATTCCAATTGAGAAAAGAACAACTATTAGAGCAATTGCTAGTGAGATGAAAATGGGTCATTCACAAGTGTATCGAATGTTAAAGGCTGGGGACCTTAGATCCCACACAAATTCAATCAAACCAAAGTTGTCACATGAGCACAAAGTTAATCGACTTAATTTTATTTTATCTCAAGTTATACCGGCAACTGTAAACACACTGCCTAAGTTTGGTTTGATGTACAACATGGTACACACAGACGAGAAATGGTTTTATATGAGTCGAGAGACACAAAGGTTTTACTTATTCACATGGGAAGAAGAAGAGCCATATAGGTGTGTTCAAAACAAGAAATTTATAGGTAAAGTCATGTTCATAGCTGCTGTTGCTAGGCCTATAATAAACAACAATGGAGACATATTATGGGATGGAAAGATAGGCATCTTCCCTTTTACAGAAATACAAAGGGCAGTGAGGAGTTCAACCAATAGGCCAGCGGGTACACCTGAATTAAAAGCAATTACAAGAGTTACCCGAGATGTGATAAGGCAAAAGTTAATTGCCGAAGTTTTACCAGCTATTAGATCAAAATGGCCAGCAAATGGAGTAAGGGATATATGGATACAACAAGACAATGCAAGACCACACATTTTAATTAATGATCAAGCTTTCAATGAAGCTGCTACACAAGATGGATTCAATATAAGGCTTGTTTGTCAACCAGCATCAAGTCTAGACATGAACATATTAGATCTAGGTATATTTAATGCGCTTCAATCGATTCAATTTAAAGAATTTCCAAAGGATTTAGAAGCTTTAGTTAAGGGAGTTTATGATGCATATGATACATTCAATCCAAAACTTTTGAATTACTCATGGATTCAATATCAATTATGCATGATTGAAGTACTTAAAGTTAGAGGTGGTAACAATTACAAGCAACCACAAATGGGAAAGAATAGATTAGACAGGCTAGGACAATTGCCAAGCCAACTTGAAGTTGTTACCGAGTTAATAGATTCAACAAATGAATATTTACGTCGCGGGTTAATTAATCTCAATGATCTTCCTCAAGAACACTGAAATTAATTAGTCATAGGATAAACATTTTGTAAAGGATGAAAATATGCCACATTTTGTATGTTGTAGATTCAAAACCACATTTTGTAAAGGATTATATGCAACATTTTGTATAGTATAGATTGAAATCTAGATTTAAATCAACATTTTGTAAAGGATTATATGATAATATGATTATATACTTCCTCTGTTCCATTTAAGTTGTAACATTGTGTTTGGGAACACCTCTCATTAGTCATTGAGGTGATTATTTAAGCAATTTTTATTCATCAATTTAACAATTTAAGCAGTTTTTAACATCATTCATCAATTTTTATTCTCATGTTTCACTTGTGTTATTTCCCTCAGATTATTTAGGGTTAGCATCATTTAAATGTGTGCACAAGCAATCAAATCAGCCTCATCTCGAGTGTAAACACAAGTAAGGACGCAAAATACATCTATGATATGCCATTAATACTCAGAGTTGCATGTTTATACCATAATTAATTGAAGTGAATGTGTGGTGCAACTAAAATAGAACAAAGAAAGTAGTAAAGAATAAGGCAAAATTAACCCCGTCAATGTAATTGAAATGGCATAAGCAATAGTGCATTTGTATTAACCTACTTTGTGCTTAAGCCCAAGGTGGCTTGAAATTGCTCACTTATTTGTGCACACATTTATCAGTTTATACCCCATCATCATAGGGATTTTACCATACATCCAGACTATAAACCAACAAATAATAAACAGAACAATGACATAAATAAACATCTAAAACCAACAATAATAAACATAATTTAAAACTAAACTAAGATTAAAACCAATAATAATAAACATAATTTAAAACTAAACTAAGATTAAAACCAACAATAATAAACATAATTTAAAACTAAACTAAGATTAAAACCAACAATAATAAACAAGACTTAAAAACTAAACAAAGATTAAAACCAGCAATAATAAACATAATTTAAAACTAAACTAAGATTAAAACCAACAATAATAAACAAGACTTAAAAACTAAACTAAGATTAAAACCAACAATAATAAACATAATTTAAAACTAAACTAAGATTAAAACCAATTTAAAACTAAACTAAGATTAAAACCAGCAAAAATAAACATTATTTAAAACTAAACTAAGATTAAAACCAACAACAATAAACATAATTTAAAACTAAACTAAGATTAAAACCAACAATAATAAACAAGACTTAAAAACAAAACAAAGATTAAAACCAGCAATAATAAACATAATGTAAAACTAAACTAAGATTAAAACCAACAATAATAAACAAGACTTAAAAACTAAACTAAGATTAAAACCAGCAATAATAAACATAATTTAAAACTAAGCTAAGATTAAAACCAACAATAATAAACATAATTTAAAACTAAACTAAAATTAAAACCAATTTAAAACTAAACTAAGATTAAAACCAGCAATAAACATAATTTAAAACTAAACTAACACTAGTGGAAAAAAAGCTATTGGCTGCTAAACATTAGCTACGGTTCCTAATAAACGCAGCGTATAATAGGCGAAAAATAAGCCAAAAAAAAAATAGAACATAGGCTGCGGTTTCCATTAAAACCGCAGCCAATAATAATAAAAAAAAAATAGAACACTCAAAGGCTGCGGTTCTATTACTTGCCCGCAGCCCATATATTAGAAACCCCGGCCCAATTATCTTCCGCCTTTTTCAATCCTCTCTCACTTATATTAGAACCCTAAGGTAATAATTTAAGCCCATATATTCTCATTTCTGCCGTTCCTTATTTCTCCCTCTAACTTCTTCATCTCCTTAATTTAAGCCTATGTTCATTCAAAATCCTAAGCCTTTTTCCTCTTTGATACCTGGGTATATCTTCAAGCTTCTTCATCTCCTTAATTAATTTAAGCCTATGTTCATTCATTTGAAATCCTAAGTGTTTATTCTTCTTCATACAATTTGTTTCTTCATCTTTGCATTCGAAATTCTATGTTCATCTCTGCATCTTCATACGATTTGTTTTTTCCTGGTTCGTTTTACTGGGTCGTTTTTTTCTCGAAGGCAAAGATTTTCATCGTCACGATTTTTGATTTTGTTTTTATTCTTGGTAAATTTTAGATTTAAATTTGTAGATATGTAATTTTGATTTTTGTGTAAGATCGAATATGTAAATTGTTTTTTTTTTTCCAGATTCTTTGTGTTAAGACTAGTTAGTTTGCGTGTGCTAGCTTGCTTCTATTTTTATTAGTGCTTCTGTTTTGTTGTAGCTAGTTAATATCTTGGTTAACTTTTCTTTTGTCCTTATCTCCTATATATAGGTACATCTTCATTCAATGTAAAACAACAGAGAAATAAGATAGAACTTGATTTCTTTCTTCTTATCCTTTCTCTTTTATTTCTTATGTCTTGTACTTTCCTACACCCCGTAAAACTTACACTTTGTAGTGTAAATTGTTGTTTAAGATCGATGTTTTTTTTTCCAGTATTATAATCTGTAAATTGTTGTGTAAGATTGAAGTTTTTTTTCCAGATTCTTTGTAAAGTATGAATGTATCAAGAAGAAATGCAAAAAAAAAAAAAATAAAAAAAAAAATTAAGGCCTCTCAAAGGCTGCGGTTCTATATGGACCGCAGCAAATGTGTTTTTTGCATTTTAAAAAATTGCTATAGGCTGCGGTTTTTAGGACCGCAGCTAATAAAAATTTCTCATTTGCTGCTACAACAAGTACTGCGAGCTAAAACCGCAGCCTATACTGGTAAAAAAAACCGCAGCAAATGTCGATTTTTCCACTAGTGTAAGATTAAAACCAACAACAATAAACATAATTTAAAACTAAACTAAGATTAAAACCAATTTAAAACTAAACTAAGATTAAAACCAGCAATAATAAACATAATTTAAAACTAAACTAAGATTAAAACCAACAATAATAAACAAGACTTAAAAACTAAACAAAGATTAAAACCAGCAATAATAAACATAATTTAAAACTAAACTAAGATTAAAACCAGCAATAATAAACATAATTTAAAATTAAACTAAGATTAAAACCAACAATAATAAACATAATTTAAAAATAAACTAAGATCTTAAATTAAACATGCATTAAAACAGAATAAGTAAATGATCAGCCAGCATTTTTGATTAAAACAGAATAATCGGATCTTAAAATAAAACAACTCTTAAAACATGAAACAGAATAATCAGATCTTAAATTAAAAAAACTCTTAAAACAGAAATCAGATCATAAATTAAAACAACTCTTAAAACATGCATGAAAAAAATAATCAGATCTTAAATTAAACAGAACAACTAATAATCAAATTTTAAAACAGAACAACTAATAATCAAATTTTAAAACAGAACATGCATAATCAGATCTTAAAATTTAAAACTAAAACTAAACTTAAACATGCATAATCAGATCTTAAAATAATGTTTAATCTTTTAAAACTAAACTTAAACATGAAAATAAACATAACAACATAAACAGATCATAAACATAACAACATAACAACATAATCAGATCATAAACTTAAACATGCATAATCTTAAAACATAAACATGGAGATCATAACAACATAATCAGATCATAAAACATAACAACATAATCATATCATAATCAGATCTTAAAACATAACAACATAATCTTTTAAAGAAATCAAATCATAAACTTAAACATGAAAAATAAACAGAACTAATAATCAGATCTTAAAATTCAACATGCATGAAACAGATCAGATCTTAAAAATCAACAATAAACATGGAGATCTTAAACATGCATATAAAAATCGAGATCTTAAAATTGGACTTTTAAAACAGATCTTAAAACAGAACAACTTTTAAAACATAAACATAAAAATCGAGATCTTAAAATTCGACATTAAACAATGAGATCTTAAACATGCATATAAAAATCGAGATCTTAAAATTCAACTTTTAAAACAGATCTTAAAAACAGAACAAGATAATCTTTTAAAACAGAAATCAGACATAAACTTAAACATGAATATAAACAGAACTAATAATCAGATCTTTAAATCAACATACATAAAAATCAGATCATAAACAGAAATCAAATCATAAAATCAACATGCATAAAAATCAGACATAAAATCAACATAAACAGATCTTTATATCAACATAAAAATCGACATAAAAATCATAATAAACAGATCTTTAAATCAACATGCATAAAAATCAGACATAAAATAAGCATAAACAGATCTTTAAATCAACATGAAAATCGACATAAAAATCATGATAAACAGATCTTTAAATCAACATGCATAAAAATCAGACCATAAACAGAAATCAGATCATAAAATCAACATGCATAAAAATCAACATAAAATCAACATAAACATATCTTTAAATCAACATAAAAATCGACATAAAAACAGAGTAAGGGTTAGAAATGCTCATTATTTCTACCACGAATGGTCATTTTGGGGGTATCCTTTTTTCATAAAGTAAAAAACCTTCTTCGTCATCAGAGTAAGGATCAGGAAAATCATATAAACCAGATGAACAAGAAAACCCAAACTCCATTTGAGAATCAGAATAACCGATAGTTTCATCACTATCAAAAGACTCCATTTTAGGAGGAAAAGAGTATAAATCAGTAGAAGAATCCATAAAAATAACCCAACTAAACTAAGATCTGAAACGAAAAAAATTGAAGATTGGTAGGGTTTCTAGAGAGAGGGAGATGCGCCGTTTAGAGAGGGGGGAAGTGAAGGGTTAATTAGGGTTTTGGGAGGATCAGGGCTTTTCTGGAGTGTTCCATAGTACTGTTGGAATTTAATGGCATGTGGGAAGGAGAAACGGTTGGTGGGGTATTTAATAAAGGTCCCTTTTTTATTTTTTATTTTTTTATTTTTTTTAAAGGTAAGTTAGTTGGTTGGTTATTAAATTTAATTAAAAAATTGAAATAAAAAATTAATTTATGGAAGATAGGTATTGGTTGTGGGTATATTAAATGATTAATGAGATGATATATGATTGATGGTGATATGTGGGGTAAGAATAAAGTGATAATAAAATAAGATTATTTTTTGCCAACAATAGAAATGGTGCAAGTATTGTGAAATGGCCAAATAAGGTAAGTGTTGCAAATATTTTGGAACGGAGGAAGTAGCTTTTTGAGGGAAGAGTGAAGTTTTCCTGGAGCATGCATTTGCTTTTTGCAAAAAATTTTGACTTCAAGAGCATGCGTCCAACTACGTGGTACCATGAGTGTTAGAAATGTTCAATAATCAAGTGAATATTTTGTAAGTCGTTTAACGTAATTAAGTCAGTATTTAACGAGACATTAATTTAGTCTACATTGAGTAACGTTTATGTTTTACTAAAGACCAATAAATGTAACTGAACCGTTATTTGATAATGGAACGAACTTAATGTCGCTAAACCTATTGGGTCACACTGTATCAACGTGTGAGATCATTTTGTGTGTTTGGACCTATATTAGTCTAGGTTCATGTGTTTAGTCTAGTTGGACTAGATATTGGTCATAAGAATTAATATAAAGTGCTAATTAAATTATATAACATCAAGTTATAATGGAGGTCTTAAAAATGAGTTTTAAATTTTGTAACCTCCAAATTATTAACATTGAAGGGTATTGAAAGGTTTCTAAAACCTATCTGTATATGCACAAGTTTATTATGATGATATAGAAAGGAATTGGGGAGCCGTGGGTTTATTTTGGTGAAAAATTTTGAGACCAATTGTGAGTAATAATACAAGGGTTGTATACACACAAAATTAGTTTAAGAATTGTTCTTAAACATCGTACTAGTATACGAGGTCTCACAAGACGTTGTGGGTGGACTACACTAGAGGAACTTCATTTGCAGTTCTTGTCTCGTGGTTATATTTTGCTAGTGGATTCACGCTACAAAGGTATATTTTCTCATCCCGATATTTATCTGTTTCATCTCATGTCAATAATTGGGTCTTGGGAAGGTTTTAGTTTTCCGCATGTTAAAAGTTAACATTACTAGAACCCTACAGTGGTATCAGTTTCCTCTTTTATTGATATGTTTTGGCCACATAAATATTGGTTTTATATAAATAATATATATGAATTATTTATTTACTCATGATAATTTTGATTTGCATAAAAATAAAAGTTAAGAACTTTAGGGGAGGGTTTACTAAAATTGTTTTAGTTATAAAGTTTTGAATTTTGTTTATTAAAATTGAGTTTGTTAATTTTGATTCCTCCATTTGCCAATTTAATTATTTTAATATATCATTTTTAATTAAAGTGTTTGATTAAATTTTGATATTTAAAATAACAATCACAAATTGAGAATTCGATTTATTTGGCATGTTTACATAATATATTTAATCCTTTTTGAATCTTTTGTTAATAGTTAACAAAATTCAAGAATTAGATTAATTAACAAATTATAGAATTTGGTATTATTTAATGTTTTATGGACTAGTGCTAATATGATTAGCTTGGCTTTTGCACTACATTTCACATTATGATATTTATTATTGCTAATTTGATTAGCCTTATTTTATATTCACCGTGTGAAATTAGTATTAATAAAAAAAATTATTTATTAGTGGCCATTACCTTTAAATATATTTTATTAGTCCATTGGATATATTTCTCGTTAAACCTTAATTTGATTAAAGTTTAGAGGATAATAATTTATTATTAATTATAATAATAAGCTCACTTATTTTAATGGAGATTATTTTAAGTGGGAGGTTTATTTTGCTTTGAGAAGTAAAATAATTTATTTGATTGATTATGAATCAATTAAATTTCATGCAAATTAAAATTGAATAATGTGATTATTTATCATGTTTCTTTTAAATAATAAGATTATATATTTATTTATGTTTTTAATGCATATTTCTTTAAATATTATATTGCATGGGCCACTTACATATAGTAAGTGGGTGAATGATAATTCTTATACAGGTTAAGGTAACTAGTATGTCTCAGTTAGGATACATAATACGGTTTGCACACCGTTATTTTTTAATGTAATTAAATACGATCTGTGTATCGTTTATTTTGAATGTAATAGTTAAATAGTTTATTTTTACATTTCAAAAGTTTAATTACTATTATGCATGTATCCATGGAGTTGAAGACCAAGAAGAATAATAGAGATTCAAGTGGTGTTCAAAAGATGGCCTTGAAGATTAGATTTTTCAAGTGTTTTGGGGCCATACTAGGAACCTTATTTATGCATTATTTTATTGCTTTATTTTTTGCTATATTGCTTGATGATGCATGTTTTGGTTGTTTAGTTTATTGATTCGAATAATTAGAGTTCACTTTTATTTGTGTTAATAAAAACAACCATAGTCCCTAACAATATTGAGTTGTAATGCTATTCCATTTAGTAACACTATGAAGCTTTAGATCGTTAATTAGGTAGGTTTCGCCAAAGCGAGGTGCCTATTAATTATCCTAAGATAAGTAGTTGGTGAAAAGTGGTTTAACTCAACTAAGTAGGTTAAGAAAAGTTGGCACTTAGAGGCATGGGGTAATAGTAGATAAAGAGTTATTTTATTACCAACCAAGAATTATTATGAATAATTAAGAAATAGTTTCTTTACCTATAACCATTAACTTTGGGTGACAAGCCAAAGCTTGCTTAGGGTTGATGGAAGTGGGGTCTTGGAATCACTAAATTTAAAAGGACATTTAATGTAATTTAATTTGGTGGAATGAATTTCTTTTAAATTTGTTTAAAAATTATTCATTCATGATAATCATAGAATTCTTACACTTTGAATTATTTCATTTGTAGATGGCTAATAATTTGAACAATAACGCATTCTCTAATTTTGGTTTACGGTCAATACTCGAAAAGGAAAAACTTAATGGAAACAACTTTCTTGATTGGTCAAGGAATTTGAGAATTGTTCTCAAACTTGAGCGAAAAACTGGACGTTCTTGAAACTCCAATTCCTGATGAACCTGCACTTAATGCATCTGCTGAGGACCGGGAGGCTTATGAAGCTGCCCTTGAAAGGTCTTTAGATGTCACATGCTTGATGTTGGCATCCATGGTTCTTGAATTGCAAAAACAATTCGAGGAAATGGAAGCCTATGACATCCTTGATCAGCTCCAAGCTATGTTTGGGAAACACGCTAGAACTGAACGTTTTGAGATTGTCAAGGCTATACTAGATAGCCAACTCAAAAAGGGCGATCCTGTTGGTCCTCATGTTCTCAAAATGAAGAGTCATTTTGAACATTTGGAACGCCTTGGTGTTGAGTTTGGTGAAGAACTCGCCGTTGACATAATATTGCACTCCTTACATGATGGTTTTAACAATTTTATACAAAATTACAATATGAATTCACTTGAGAAAAACATCAATGAGTTTCTTGGTATGCTCAAAACTGCTCAGCAGACTATTCCCACTGAACCAAAGAAAGAGGTTCTTATGGTTCAGAAAAAGAAGAATGTCTTCAAGAAAAGGGGAAAGCCACAGAAGCAAGTTAACCAAGGCATAGGCAAAGAAGTTGTCAAAACCAAGGTGAAGTCTGGAGCTACTTCAGAACAAACTTGTTTCTATTGCAATAAGAAGGGTCATTGGAAGCGGAATTGTCCAAAATACCTCAAAGACAAGAAGTATGGAAACGTCGCTTCTACTTCAGGTATCTATGTGATAGAGATCATCCTTGCTTTCTCTTGTTCTTAGGTATTGGATACCAATTGTGATTCTCACATTTGTGGAAATGTGTAGGGATTGCAGAAAAGTAGAGAGCTTGCTGAGTTGAAGTTGTACTACGCGTTGGAATGGAGCTAAAGTAGCTGCATTAGCCGTAGGATCTTATTGTTTATCTTTATCTTTAGAATTTTTTTAAATCTTAATAAATTGTTATTATGTTCCATCTAGGAATAGAAATTTGATTTCGATTTTGATGTTGGATTCTAAAGATTTTATATTTGTAATAAAGAAGGGTTCTTTTTCAATTTACAAAGATGAAATCTGTTATGGTATAGGGCGTTGTATAAATGGCCTTTATATACTGCATCTTGATAAACAAAACTATCACGTGGACAATTCTAAAAGACTAAAATCAAAGGATTCTAATCATACTTATCTTTGGCACTGTCTTTTAGGACATGTAAATGAGAAACGCATTCAAAAACTCCATAAAGATGGACTATTGGACTCATTTGATTTTGTATCATATGAAGTATGCGAGTCTTGTTTACTTGGAAAAATGACTAAATCACCATTTATTAGACATGGTGAAAGAGCTAGTGACGTATTAGGGATAATACATTCAAATGTATATGGTCCTATGAATATCTCGGTTAGGGGAGGGTATGAATACTTCATTACTTTTACTGATGACTTAAGTAGATATGAATATGTCTACTTAATGAAACATAAATTTGAATCTTTTGAAAAGTTCAAAGAATTTCAGAATGAAGTACAGAATCAACTTGGCAAGACTATTAAAGCACTTAGATATGATCGAGGTGGTGAATATCTGAGTCAGGACTTTATTGATCGTCTGAAAATTGTGGAAAAGTTTCACAACGAACCCCGCTCGGAACCCCACAACTAAATGGTGTGTCTGAGCGGCGGAATCGGACCTTATTAGATATGGTTCGTTCAATGATGAGTTTAGTCGATCTTTCTATTTCATTTTGGGGTTATGCACTCCTAACAAAAGTTCATGTTTTAAATCAAATTCCCTCCAAAGCTATCGATAAGACGTCATATGAGTTATGGACAGGAAAAGTTCCTAAGTTGTCTTTCTTAAGGATTTGGGGTTGTCAAGCATATGTAAAATGTTTACAACCAAATAATCTTGAACCTAGATCTGATAAGGTCTTCTTTGTGGGTTACCCCAAAGAAACCAAGGGATATTACTTCCACAATCCTAGTGAGCATAAAGTGTTTGCGGCTCGAGAATGTGTCTTTTTAGAAAGAGAATGTCTTTCTCAAAAGCCAAGTGGGAGAAATATTTCCTCTTGAAGAATTTCAAGATAATCAGCCACAAATCACTCCTCCAGTGGAGAGATTGTTTCTCCAATGGGAGCTCCAGTTTTGGTACCAGTTGTACCTACTGAGGTGGTGGATGTCCTAGTTCGTAGGACTAGTGGGCAGAATAAACCTTCAAGAAGAGATCCTATGGAGGGTTATATCGTTCATGAAAGTCATGAAGTCCTTATATTAGATAAGGAAGAACCTACTACCTATAAGACAATAATGGAGAGTTCTGACTCTGAACTATGGCCTGGAACCATGTAATCTGAAAAGGAGTCCATGTATGACAATCAAGTTTGGAACTTGGTTGACTTGCCTGAAGATGCTAGACTGATCGAGTGCAAGTGGATTTATAAGATAAAGACTGACTTGGATGGCAAAAGTCTTGTGTATATAAGAAACTCAGTGGGAGTATTTTTTTTTGTTGTTTTCTTAGTTTTGTATGTGGATGACATACTGATTGTTAGGAACAGTGTACGAATGCTTGGGTCTGTTAAGGCTTGGCTAAGTAGTTGTTTCTCTATGAAAGACCTTGGAGAGGCTCAGTACATTTTGGGCATCCGAATCTATAGAGATAGATCAGGACAGATGATTGGACTTAGTCAAAGGATTTATATTGATAAGGTCCTTGACAGGTTCAATATGATAAACTCTAAGAAGGGTTTTTCTTCCCATGTCTCATGGCATATCTCTTAGCAAGAAGCAGTGTCTAATGACACCTGATGAGCTGGAGAAGATGAGTAAGATTCCATACGCTTCAGCTATTAGATCTATCATGTATGCTATGATATGTACCCGACCAGATGTTTCATGTGCTTTGAGCATGACGAGCAGATACCAATCGTATCCTGGTAATGACCATTGGATAGCGGTCAAGAATATCTTAAAGTACCTTAACATGATTAAGGATACGTTCTTGTGTTTTAGAGGTGTATCTAAATCATGTGTAAAGGGTTACACGGATGCTAACTTTCTGATTGTAATCAAGTTTCTTCTTGAATCTGAACGAAAACGATGTTAGCTGGAAGAGTTCCAACTGAACTATAGAAAATTCTACAAATGATGTTAAGTAAACTATAGAAGCGTAAATTTTATTAGGCAACTATACCTAATAACTAAACCATTGTCTCAATAAAATCATGAGATACATTTAGTTGGGATAGACATCAAGAGTTTAGATGTCAGTTTTGTGCATGGGATGCATATATAAGTTATGTTACATTTGCAGTGATCTTCACTGTAATATAAGATTCATGATTGTCCTTTTAAAGTATTGTACTTATTCATTTAATGATGGTTTAGAATTAAATGAAGTCCAAGCTATAATCTATAAAGTCTATATAGGTTGTTAGATGTGATCTGACAAATGAACCCTATAATGTGAACTAGAGAACTTAGATTATTTCAGGTCCCTAGCTAGGTAGTTGAGTTGGACGCCAATTACCAGTAATTGTTAGAATGTTGTTGATTGATGATCGTGTTCATAGATCATAGAGAGTTAGAGACATTGGATGTCTAGTCAATTACATTGATAGAGGTTGAGTATCTCTATTTGGACATGACCCTCTATTGAGTATTCTTTAAGAACACTAGCATCATAAGAATATCTCAAATTGACTTATAAATAGAATCCTTAGACCTGAATTTCTCACTGACTTCGTATGTAAGAATTATTGTTCTTTGATGCAATCTAACGTTATGCCGTAAAAGGGGGCTATAAGGGTTGTACTCAGGAATTTTATGAATCACATAGCGAATAGAGGAGGGATAAGATGGGATTGTCATACCCTTTTGGGGTTGTTAGTCTTAGGCCACTCGGAGAGTTGAAACTGGAAAATGCATAGCCATGCTCAAATGGATTATGGAGATAATCATTTGTTTTTCAGTTCATCTCATGAGTCCGAGGAACATGATCAGACAAAATAAGGATGACAGTTGTTCTTACCTTATGTTTGATTAAGACTTAAGTTGACAAAGGATTTGAGATTCACAACTTGTTGGAGCAAGTGAGAGTTAGTTGGAGGAGCCCTACAACTCTAGTAAACTTGTTTCTTGAACAAGTGGGAGATTGTTAGAAATGTTCAATAATCAAGTAAATATGTTGTAAGTTGTTTAACGTAATTAAATCAGTATTTAACGAGACATTAATTTAGTCTACATTGATTAACGTTTATGTTTTACTAGAGACCAATAAACGTAACTGAACCGTTATTTGATAATGGAACGAACTTTATGTCGCTAAACCTATTGGGTCACATTGTATCAACGTGTGAGATCATTTTGTGTGTTTGGACCTATATTAGTCTAGGTTCATGTGTTTAGTCTAGTTGGACTAGATATTGGTCATAAGAATTAATATAAAGTGCTAATTAAATTATATAACATCAAGTTATAATGGAGGTCTTAAAAATGAGTTTTAAATTTTGTAACCTCCAAATTATTAACATTGAAGGGTATTGAAAGGTTTCTAAAACCTATCTATATATGCACAAGTTTATTATGATGATATAGAAAGGAATTGGGGAGTTGTGGGTTTATTTTGGTGAAAAATTTTGAGAGCAATTGTGAGTAATAATACAAGGGTTGTATACACACAAAATTAGTTTAAGAATTGTTCTTAAATATCGTACTAGTATACGAGGTCTCACAAGACGTTGTGGGTGGACTACAGTACTAGAGGAACTTCATTTGCAGTTCTTGTCTCGTGGTTATATGCTAGTGGATTCACGCTACAAAGGTATATTTTCTCATCCCGATATTTATCTGTTTCATCTCATGTCAATAATTGGGTCTTGGGAAGGTTTTAGTTTTCCGCATGTTAAAAGTTAACATTACTAGAACCCTACAATGCGGTCGCCACGTGTACTTGGGAAATCAACAATTTGATATGAATTGCACTAGTCGCCTAGCCATCGCCCAATTACAAAATACGATAGGCGATGAGTATCTCATAGCCAATTCGTCGTCGATGACGATGACTTTGTTCTGGTCGCAATTTTTCATCGCTATTTTGATACTTATTTGTAGTGTAAAGATGAATAAGAGTTGTAAGTTAAACGTATGAGTTATAATTTTTTTAATATATATTAAGGAATAAGTCAACGCCAAAATGGACTAATGGAGTAAGCATATAATTCATATCCTGGATGAATAAAGTCTGGCGTTGAAATTTCAAAGACGAAATTATCTTAAGGAGGGAAGAATGTAATAGCACTATGTTTAAACCTCTTTTCATATTAGCTTAAATAGTTTTGAGTATGGATTAGTGCTAGCAACATATCTAGTTATTTATCCTTAAGTGTAAAACATTATAAGATTTTAATTTTTTCAATTTTTAGTTTGAATAAATTAAACCAGTGTTGTTAAATTTTATTATTATATTTAAAGTAAAGATTCCTTTATAGTTAGTTTTATTAAAATAAATTTAATTTACTATAATAATATAAATTTTCCTTCAAAACTTGATTGTTTTGAAAACTATTTTAATTTGGTTTATTATTTGAAAACTTTATATTATTTGCAAATGACTTCACATACTATGTTGATAAAAGCCTATTTTATGTTCTTTGATAAAAATACTTATATTTGAATCTAAAGAAAATATATTTATGTAAATATAAAAGATTATGAAAAAAGCTTTTAAAATGATATTATAGTCTTTTTGTTATTTAAGAATAAGTTTTGGTTATGGTCTTATATTATTTTTAAAGAATATACACTATTTCCTAAAAATAAGGATTTCAAAATTTTGTTTGAAACTATTAGGTTACTTCTAAAGTCATTTTAAAATAGTAAATGAGTATATTTTGACCTATCTTTTGCCATATCATCCAAATCCACATGCATGTTATTAAATAGGCCCAACCAATAGATTGAGGTAGATTGTAGTATAATAAAGGATAAGAATGTAGATTTGTACAAAGGTCAGACTGAATGCCAATTTTGCTCAGTCTAAAAAATGCTAACTAACTAGAATATTTTTTTATTGTTTTAATGAAAATATAGGCAACGACTTATTTTTAGATGAACTTGGTGTTCTCATGATTAATAGGTAAATTTTATACTTTCAACGTGAGTGCATAGTTCAACATAGATAAAGGTAACATACATGTTGTATTCATATAGCAAAATGATATACTCCCTCCTATTCACCACAAGTGTCTCATTTGCTTTATGCACTCTATTTAATGCACTTATTCAATCTTTAATATCTCTAATTGTGCATAATTAAAAATTATGAAAAATTGATTTAAAAAATCCTTGCATTGAAACGAATCAAACAAGATCCCACTTGACTATATTTTAACTTATAGATTAATAATAAAATGCAAATTAAGAGTAAGAGATGAACAATAGCCAAAAAGCAAATGAGACACTTGTGGAGAATAGGAGGAAGTATTATACAAATGTGCAATGGATTGATGTTGAGTAAGTATATAAATTCATTGCTTAATTTATGTTTATTTGACGTTCATGCATCCATTTGTCATTTATGATGACATTATCATTATATTTTGCTATCACTAAGTGAATAAAAATAAATTTATAAATATACTTATTTTAAAATTAAAAAATAAATACTTACAATACTTCAAATTGTAAGTTATACAAACCACCAAACTAACACAAACGTTGCATTACGTGAGCACATATACTAGTTCATTAAAATTGACTGAACGACCTTTTTAAAGTTTTATGCATTTAATCGCATTTATTGTGGAAACCTTTATAAAAGTTAACAAAATAAAATTCATTTTTAACCTTATTTATTCATTCCATACAACAGTAATGTATTGTTTTATTCTGTTGTTTCAATGCTTTACTTTCTTAGTAAATATTCAATAGATAGTGATAGATCTATTAAATTTCGAATATATATTAATAAATCAATAGAAATTTTTTGTAGGTGTGAAATCATAGTACATAAAATTTTTCAAGTTTTTTGATTAATTATAGATGACATTCAAAAATAAGAGCATAATAATTGAACTAATTGAAATTGAAAACTAAGGGAGTAATTAATCTAATGGGTGTGACTTGTGAGTTGTGACCGTAGTTGTATTTGTATGAGGAAATGTGGCAAAAACGAAAAACATAGAAGAATAAGTGTATTTGTACAAAACTCGTAGTCCTACAACTACAAGGATAGATAGACAAAATTTAGGTTGCCGAGAAGAGAGAAGGGAGAAGAGCGCCTGTATCTGTGTCTGTGTTTGCCATAACCAAGTTTGAATCCTTCTCTTCTCTTCCCTTCTCTTCTCCTTGTTACTACAGTGAGTATCCCTAATTTCATCTCTCAAGTTTCTATCCTTTCGATTTTTGTTTTTTAATGTTGGAAAACCCTATATTTAGACCCAAAGTTTTTGATTTTTAGGGATTTGAATACCAAATCAAAATCAAAAATGGATTTGGACAAATGGATCGCTAAGGTTAAAGAAGGTCAGCATTTAGCCGAAGATGAGCTTCAGCTTCTCTGCGAATATGTCAGTATTTTCTCGTCTTTCTTCATTTTCTTTGATGTATACATGTATTACACTAGCAAGATTTAAGATTTTAAGATTTAAGATTAGTGGTTGAAGATTGAAGATGTAAGATTTGTTTCTTTTTATTTTTATTAGCCCTAATCAAATTGAACAAGAACATGCTAAATGGTGAATTACTGACCATATGTTTGCCTGAATGTGCGATTGGAGTTGGGCAGGTGAAAGAGATACTTATTGAGGAGTCAAATGTGCAGCCCGTGAATAGTCCGGTCACTGTCTGTGGTGATATCCATGGCCAATTTCATGATCTAATGAAGCTCTTCCAGACTGGGGGTCATGTTCCTGATACTAATTACATTTTTATGGTACTTAAATGCTTCATGGTTGATGAATGCTGTACATTAGCTTGAATAATATCCCTCATTGACTTTTAATTTGTCTAAATCTTTGTCAGGGGGATTTTGTTGACCGGGGCTACAATAGTCTTGAAGTCTTTACCATCCTTTTGCTTCTTAAAGCTAGGTGTGCCTTTCTTTTATAATGCTCTCCATTTCGGTTTGGATCCTTGTCTTTGTTGCTTGTGTGTGTGTTTGAATATTTAATTGAAAGAGGGAAAATCACCTCTTAAAAGGATGTATTTCCAGTCACTGGATTACTGCTTCTACAACTGCACGTCAAATGTCCATTTTGAATATTTTTGAAGCTGAAATGAAATATAATATAAAAGAACTGAAGTTTCTAATTAAACTGCAATGCAATGGTGTTTTAGTCTCTATATTTTATATATCCAAAAAATTCTCAAAACATTTCTGAGCTGGATAGAAAAGATTGAGCAGCAAGTTTCTCTGCTGTTTGCAGAAAATTGTTGTTTGCACATAAATTTCCTGATTGGAAACATAGTACTAGCCTATAAGGTGCTCATTTTGTGACACCAATATTCAATCCTGTTTCATGTACTTTTTCAAAGATTTTAACTGATAATCAGGGCCGTCCCATTCATTTTTGGGCCCTAGAGCAAAAGATAAAAATGGGCCCTTAACTTAAAATGTAACGCATAATATAATATACCTTTTGTTTTTTATCGTTAATATTTAAACTACTTTACAGAAAAAAAAAACACTAAAAACTCATATTACTTAGCAAAAAATGTAAGTTATTTTTAAATTTAATTCAAATTAGTATCACTTATATACATGAAAATAAGTTTTTTGGGCCCTAAAAAACACGGGGCCTTGGGCGGTAGCCCGCTTTGCCCTTGCCAATCGACGGCCCTACTGATAATCATTTAAAAATCATGTTCATTTGTACTGTGCATCCCTGCCGGATAAGGCATTCTGCTGCTTACCATTTCCCTTTGGACGGGTAGGCAAATTTGTAGACAAGAACAGATATTGTGGGTCTCAATTGTTTTGATATAATGCTTCCTTTAGTGAGTGCATTCTAAATAACTTTGCTATATTTATGCCCTATGTGACTTTGACCCTTGTTATCATATTTAGTATTCAGACTTTGCCTCAATTTTTCTTGCTGTGATTTTTATACTCTTCCAATGATGCCTCAACGTTTGTGTCTAGCTGAAACTTCCTCATCAAATATGTACTTTATCATGATTTATCAATCTCAGAAGGACTTTTGTTATTATGATGTTTTGTGTCTAGTATTCTGATTTTTGATAAATATCTACGTTATTTATATTGTTGTAACAAGGTATTCTTCTCTTTTGCAAGGTATCCTGCAAACATAACCCTTTTGCGAGGGAATCATGAAAGCAGGCAGCTTACTCAGGTAGGTTTCTCTATTGTTATCGTAATTTCATTAAAACATGTTAGCTCTTGTGTATTACAGTTCATGTATTTTATCTGCACTACATTTGTTCTCTGATTTGATTTTTTGAGAATTAAAAGTGGTTGGTGTTGTGCCTCTGTATTTCTCAAAGTATAAATTTATTAAGAACTAAGTATAGTTATCTTTGAAGCACTTTATCTAGAAATATGTGGAATGTCGGACGAACTTCTTCCATGATTATTTTGTGTTCCATTTGCCTATCACATGGATTCAGGAGATGGTGTTTTTGGGCCATTTGTTATTTTATTATAAAAGTTGATGGCATTGGCAAGTGGGGCGTTTATTGAAGAAATATATGTTGAGGAGATAATTGGATGATGGAATGCATCAAGGAGAATAACGTTGAATCTATTTTTGGGACCGTCTCACTGAACTATTGTGATCATTTTGGGACAAAGGGAATATTTAGAAGGGATTGAGGCCTATTTTAGTGATCTTCAAAAATTAAATTCCAGGCCTAGCATTGTAAGTTTTAGAAAGGGATTGTAAGTGGCAAGTTCATTTCATGTTACTGCTAATAAAGCTCTCACATGATTGATTCGCTTGTAGTAGTCTAGTGATTAATGGATCAATAGAGCGCAATCGAAAGTCTACTTTCTTTTTATTACCAAATTTCAACTTTATATTGTCTTCGGCATTGTTGTATTTGATATGACTTATATCAAGATAAAAAGTATGTGTCTTTATCTCTGAGAAACTTACGTTCTTAAGTCCTCGTAAGATTTCACGATTTCTCATTTTCTTTTGAAGATGTGGAAACTTTCTCTACTCTTCCAAGTTCCAAGTTTAAAACTCTTTTGAATTGATCATTCATTCTTTTCGAGGATTTGTTGATGAATTAAACTTCAACTATATAACTTGTGTGAAGAATTCATTTTTTTGGTGATTGATTGATATTTTCTTTTCCTTTGTTGAGATTTTGTTCAAATGATATTATTTTTAGTTGTTGACTTGGAAAATATCAAAGGCATCAATTACTAGACTTTGGAGTCTATGGAGGTTGGTACTTGGGATGAAGAAGTTGCAATTCTCCTTTTTATCAATAATTTGGTATTTGGGAGAGCTGTTTATATGGGATAGGATTTTTTTTTCTGAGAGGTTGAAGACTTGCTTTATGGCCCTTTCCTTTGCCTCCATTAAGTGCGTATGGCCATGGAATATCATGTGCCTCTTTGAATTTGAAGCAATATGAGGACACTTTTGCTTGATATGTATTATATGTATATGCATATAAAGATGACAAAATCTAATTCATTTGCAAAACAAACAAAGAAACAATTAATCTAGTTAGTAAACAATCATGATATTAGTGCAAAAACTTTTTCAATAGAATATAGTTGTAATTAATTTAAATCATCTCAAATATTAGAGAAAACATCCTTGTACACAACATTATCACTGGAAGATTGTTGTATTTTGTCTTTGTTTATATTACTTAGTTGTGATAATTAAGGATTGATTGTTAATTAGGTGTTAAAATTAGGAAATATGCCGAGATTAGGAAGATACTTGCAAGCTCAATTATGTATTTAATACAAATGAATGAATGGAGAGAATTATGCCTTTAATTGAGGTTATTCTTTCCCATTATTTCAGAATTTGAGTATTTAGAATTAAAGTATTTTAGGTATATTTTTTAAATCATGCCTAAAATTGAGGTTATTCTTCCCCATATTATCAAAATATAGGACTGGAGAGAATTAAGAAAGTAGTAATTTTTCATTTATGTAATAATTAGGAAAGAGATTGAGTGGAGGAAGATACTTAAATTACTTAAAATTAATGAAGATGTTGAGTGGAGGAAAGTACTTAATATACTTAGAATTAAAGGTATCTGCAATCTCATTTATTGTAAGTTCAGTTTCTTTTTAAAAGATAATGGTGTTAAAAAACAATTTTGTTAGTGTAGTTTAGTATATCAAAGAACTGAAAAACTATAGTGGAAATTTGTAAGAATCGGAGATAATACTATGCATGTTATATGTTTGAAAGGCGAAAACTAAGTAATGAATATGAATATATTGATTTGGAAGAAGATATTTTTTTAAATGAGGAATAATAATACTTAATAGCCATTTAATGTTTAAAAGATGATTATTATTTTTCAAATGATGAATAAATATGCTTGAAAGGTGAAATTAAGGAATATAATACTTGATAACCAGAAGTATTGTAGCTTCTTAGGGAAGCTTAGACATTTTTGTAAAATAATTTGTTGAGGGGCCACGTGGCAAGATGTCATGCTATGCATTTCAACTCTAATTGTCCAACCGCCACATGGCAAGGTGGTTGTTGAATATAAAATATTACTATGATAATTTGGTACATTTTTTAACAAATCACATGAAAAGTACAATAACAATTTAATAATAATTAATAATTAAAATAATACTCAACTTAGAATACAATAACAATTTTATAATTATAAGAAATTAAGAAAGATGAATTATGAATAGGAAAAATAGGGATACTCTAACCAGTACGACGGTGAACCGTGGAGGGCAGGCTAGGCTGAGGCGGCTACTAGTGGTTGGAAATTCCAGGGACTGGTGGCATGGCGTTGGAGCAGGGGCATGTTGTCACGTAGTCATGGTGGTTTGGTTGTAGTTGAAATTAACCCACCACTAAGAAGAGCATGCATTTTTTTAAATAAAGTAAAATGGGAAAGTAAATTCTGCAGCTAACAAGGCAAGGTGTGTAGATGAGTGGCTAAACAACCAACTCAACCAAGTTCATTTTCTACTCTCTATTGTAGTACTATTAGTTTTTTTTTAACATATTTTAAGTGTTGTCACTTGCCTACCCGGACCACCCCTTACCTCCGCCCTTGGTGGGACTTGTAGATTGAAGTTTTCCACAACTAGCCATTGGTTGTCTGCTGCCTAATAAAGTTCCCGTGTGGAGCTTATGTACTAACCTACCTTGAATGTTTAAGCCTTTTTTATTGTGTTATAATTGTATCTGTACGCCCGGAAGAGAGAGTTTATGAAGAACTTAATTGTCTGAAATAATGTAAGCACCAGTTTGATGCTGTTTGGGGATGTCAGAACTCAGAAGGATGGTTTTATATGCTGCCCCCAGCTCCATTCTTTTTGAGAGCTTTTATTTACTGCCATTCTGCTACTTATGAACAAATTTCTAACGGTTCGGGGCTGGAAACATATAAATTAGCATGTCTTTTCTATTTGTTTAGATAAAAGATGATACTGTGTGATACATTGAGTGTCATAATCTCAAAATAAAGAAGGTCCCATGTTCACACTATTTGATTTTGAAATTCGAGTTCGATTACCATTTAGTCAGTGATCTGGATTATTAATAATAATCTGTAAATTCTATAGTTCATGTATTGCAGGCTTTTTAAACATTAATCTATAATGATAATGGTTAAAGCTTTCGTTAGGATTTGTGTCCTGTAAATTATCTTTTGGGTTAATTCTTGGTGGTAAAAGTATATTGTGACCTAATCAGAATCAATGTTCCCTATGTAGAGTAGCATTTCAGTGGTTATTTGAGAAGTTTGGTAAAATTGACTTTGTAGTTCGTAAGGATTATTTATCGTTCAATTCGACATAGCCTGTAAATGTGCTCCATATAATTTCACTTGTCTGTAATTCTATTGTGCTTTTGCGGTCGATGTGTTTGGTTTCACGGTTCTCTTCATAGCCCACCATCATAATCATATCTTTCAGTACCTAACTCACTCCACTATTAGAAACAACAAACACATCCACTTATCTCTTGTTCTCACCTCACACCACAACCTTCAACACTACAAAACTCCGAAGTGTGCCACAATCATGACTAAAAATTTCTAATAAAACAAATCAAAATCTCAAATTTAAGGGGGAATTTCAATCGGGTGCGAGATATGATCTACTGTCCACCAAATTTCAATAAAGGAAAAGGAGGGTTTGACTATAGGTGGGAATTTGACCATAAGCTGAGTTTGGAGCTCTTTAGTGGTTTTGACTTTTCTAGTCATCTCAACCTAAAAGGTGGTTGATGGAGGATGAGATGGCTTTGCGGCATCGCTTGACAGGGTAATAAGGAAAATGAGATAAATAAGAACATGGTAGGTTAATTGATTGATGAACCATGTTTGGAAGTTACCTAATAACCTAAGTCATAATTCATATTGGGTATGAGGGACTTGGTATGAGGGACTTGGTATGAAGAGGGTTTTGGTTTAATTCCATTCTTTCATCATATCTTGTTTGCATTCCTTTTCACACTCAAAAAAAGGGCCCCTAAATTAATCTTGAATTGTTTTTCTTAAACTCAAAATACAAAGTTTTCATCTCTGATGTAGATAAGCTGTGAAATTTAAAATTTACTTTGAAAATGAAAAGTCTACAAGCTCATGAAGATGTCATCATACTTGTTTATAACATTTAAAAGGTTATGTATGGAAGAATAGCCTTTAATTCATAGGTTCAAATGCTGAGATTCTGATTTTTCCTTTAAGTTGCTTATTGATTTCATGCGCTGTTTTCTTACTGTGGTTGTAGGTTTGCTTATTTTTTTTTCACTTTTTTTTTTTCAGGTATATGGATTTTACGATGAATGCCAGAGGAAGTATGGAAATGCCAATGCATGGAGATATTGCACAGATGTTTTTGATTATCTAACTCTCTCAGCAATCATAGACGGAACTGTAAGATTTTATTCTATTTTACTTCTTAGTTCCTGTAATGGGTCAGCTTCACTTTTTGGTCAGCGGGGGGGGTCAAAGGTTTACTTTTGTACAAAGTTTGTGTCTGTCTTCTTTTGTTTGGAGCATCATGCAGTTCTTCTATCCTTTTCATGTTCTTTTCTACCTTTGTATGGACCTTGTGACTAACAAAAGTCTGTATGCTGTCAACTTTGCTATTTTTTATAATCATTTGATCCTAAAAGTTCGATGGGGCTAAATATTATAGTTTTGTGGTTTTGGATTTATAATGGACTATTGTAAATTGACTTATTAAATCATGTGCAATTCTCATCTATGAGAAGTTGGAAACAATATTTGCTATCACGGGTCAATTGTTGCTCTTTGTTATCGGAAGGGTAATGTTGTGCACATCCAACCCGCAAAACTCCCCTATGTGTGTGCCACTCAATGGCTTTCTGGTCATGGAATGTTGTATATGATCCTGAAAAAGATATCACGATCTTTTTGTCTTTTTAAAAATATTTCAAATCCTTTGATTATCTATTTATGTTTCCCTCTGCATTTATTAATTTTACAGTTTGATACTGCAGGTGTTATGTGTTCACGGTGGTCTGTCTCCAGATATTCGAACAATTGATCAGGTTCTGTCTGTTGTATTCTACTTTCCAAAGTTATATATGACAATCTGGTTTCTTAGTAATTTATCAAATACTGTGCCTTGCTTCTTTTTTCTTGTTTTGTTTTGACTTGTAAGAATGAAGCATTATTCTGCAACATAAGTTCATCAACCATTTGTTTCAAGTACCTGAGATCTATGGCATTTTTGAGTCTCGTGGAAAATTGTATTACTCTGTTGTGTAGATATGCATGAATCAATAGTGCTAAATTGTGGTTCGGTGAACTCAATTTTCATTTATTTACGTGTCATATGACAGATAAGGGTTATTGAAAGGAATTGTGAAATTCCTCATGAAGGACCATTTTGTGACCTTATGTGGAGTGATCCTGAAGATATTGAAACATGGGCTGTCAGTCCTCGTGGAGCAGGATGGCTATTTGGATCAAGAGTTACTTCAGAGGTATTTATATTTGCTGTGTCTTTAACAGCCTTTTTGATGAAAGGACTAAGCTTTGACCCTTTTTATGCAGTTCAACCACATAAATAATCTTGATCTAGTTTGTCGAGCTCATCAACTTGTACAAGAAGGTCTCAAGTACATGTTTCAAGATAAAGGCCTTGTGACGGTAAATTGCTGCCAACACTGTCTATCGTTTGGAATTTATAGAACCTCATTGATATATTGGTTTTTTGATTTTACACAGGTGTGGTCAGCTCCAAATTACTGTTATCGTTGTGGAAATGTTGCTTCTATTTTGAGTTTTAATGACAACATGGTGAGTTTACACAGATGCATGATTCAACATATTTGACTTGATGTGATTTTGTGAGGCAGTTGATCTAAAATAATACTCCCTCCAAATCTTTTTAGTTGTCCAATTTTCTTATTTAGCAAATTCATATCAATTGTTTCATTTCCTTTTTTGTCTATCTTTTTTTACCTAAATACCCCCACTTTTACTATTTCCAATACCCAACTACCACATTTACAATTAATTTAATCAATTAAAATACCCAACTACCACCTTTTTAATGGACCCCACACCACCCTTAATAACCGTGAAAACCCAAATGGAACATCTAAAATGATTCGGAGGGAGTAATTAATTAATAACCGTGATTTGTAAATCACCATAAAAAGACAAAAATAATAATAATAAAATAAACAATCAAAAAAGTAATTAAAATTACAAAACTCTTAACCAATCCTACCACATAAAGGTGATTTGTTAACTTCACAAATAACTGTTATTTACTGAGACTTCCTCGTTGATCTAGATGACTTGATTAGACAATGTTGAGTAAAATAACCTGACTGCTAATGTTGACTTGTGGTTTTATGAAATGATGCTGTTCCTCGCCTTCTTGTTTTATTTTCTATCATTTGACTGTATTATTGACAAACTTGGCCGATAAAATCATGTACTCTCTGATCAGATATATGATGAATATGGAGCATCTGCTTATGTTAAATATCTCGCTCTTATTTACTTCCTGGAGAAGTTAACATTAATCAAAAGTGTATCCATTCACCTTTTGACTGGGTTTGGATATGCATTTCATTCACCCGAATCGTCTTTTATGTACGAAATAACATCCAAACTCCATAAACAGTCTGTTTCCTGATTGTATGTTTAGTTGCATGGTACTCCATATGCTTAAAACCTTTTTCTGAGGTTTTGGGTGCTTTTGTGGGCTTATATCTGATCCATCCTCTCCATGAATAATTGGGTCAAGTTCATTACTCCTCTTTGAAACAGTTAGCTCTGAATTAATTAGTGTCAAATATGGTTTTAAATGTTATATTGTCATGTTTTTACAGGAAAGGGAAGTGAAGTTCTTCACAGAGACAGAAGAGAACAATCAGATGAGAGGGCCAAGAACAGGGGTTCCATATTTCTTATAGGCATTGTCATTCAGAATCTAAAAAAGACGGTTTGTATAATTATTAATTGATGTGATTTTTGAAATTCAAAAGTTTTAGGTGAGGGTGAATTATTGGTAAATGACCTTCTGCTGGCTCGTTCATGTTGTCTCTGTCGGTAAATTGCTATTGTTACGCCAGAAAAAATGCCCTCGTTTTAGTCTTGCTTTGTGACTACTCGGATCATAAGTATTTGTTTATTTCTCATGTTATATTTCATCACGCTCCTAATTTATTGACAAACTTTCTGAACTAATGACGCTCACTTTGTAAAGTTTTCCATTGGTTATAATGGCTGAAATATGATCATTATGTGATGGCATGAATTAGCCATAGTTATTTGTCAAACTTTCCTTTGATACTTGAATGCTTTGATCCCTTCTTCATATCCTCAAGTTCATTGACATGACATTACAACTAATATTTTCCCCTTGTATAGACTCAGCAATAGATCTAGATTACAGTCCAAGATTGCAACTACAGGAATATAGTCCATACTTCCTCTTAAGGTGTTTTTTGAATTTCTCCCAAGAATCTGTTTGGTTCCTACCTTCTTTAGTCCTTTGTTTTTGTACACCATCTAACCAAGTTGTAGAGGACCTAGTTAACTTTACCTTGGCCAAGTTATAATGTACAACAAGAATGTCTTTCATTTCAAATTAACGGTCAAAACTGTTCCATTCTAGGGATATTTTATATGGTAGGCATAACTTTTATAAAAGCCAAATAAAAAGAAGTTTTCACAAAATTAAATTGTACTTTTGAAATTTCACAACTTAATGTATGATCTAATATTTTTTAGGGATCAATGTTATGAGAACTTAAGTTCCAAAAGTACAATACTATCTAGTAGAATTTTAAGTTTAGATTGTTACTATATTTTCACATCTTAACGTATAATTTAGCATTTTTTTTTGACATTAATGTTACGACAACATAAATTCCAAAAGTATAATGCTATTTTGAGGAATTTTTTTCTAGATTTACTACAACTAGCATTTTGCAAAAGCTCGTGCCTACCATGTAGAATATCAACTTAAAAAGATGATTACTATATTTTAGAGAAGAAAGACGGAGATGCAAATTATCGTATACATGCAGGTTGACTCAAGTGGCGAGCAACCACCGCAGTGCTATGTGATAGGGAATTCCCGAGCAAGTTAAAATGAAAATTTTACCGAGTGACAATCAGACCTGCTTTGCTATATGGGATCGAATGTTGACCTGTAAAGAGGATTTTTGAACATAAGATGATAGTTACAGAAATGCGTATGCTAAGGTGGATGTGTGGGCACACATTGATGGATCGAATTAGGAACCAAGAGTTTAAGGACAAACTAAGGGTAGCCCATATTTTTGAAAAAAATGTGGGAAAATAGATTGAGGTGGTTCGAATATGTGCATAGAAAGACTTTTGCCGCCCCTGTAAGAAGGGTAAAAAAACATTATAGTAGAGAGTAAGAGGAGTCGAGGAAAACCCATGAGAACTTAGAATGAGAAAATAAAAGTTGACTTACATGAGTAAAACCTCTCTGAGGTGAGAAACACGGGTAGAATGATAATGATGATGATGTTGTTCAACTAAATTAGTTATTAACTTAATGTATTGATTCTTTTGTTATTGTCCATACTCCATGATACTCAACGAACAATATAAAAAATGAGATGATAGCACAAAAAGACAAGCAAGAACCAAGTTCTTGAAATTTCTCATTCGAACACTTTTTTTTTGAAGATCACCTGTTTCTCAGAGGGCAATTCATGGTTTCCAAATCTGTAGAGGGGCTCCCACTTTGTCTCATCTTTTCTTTGCAGATGACAGCATCCTTTTCGCTAGAGCTACTGTTAACGAATGCTCGGAACTAGTTAATATTATTAGCGTGTATGAGAGAGCATCGGGCCAGAAAGTTAATCTTGATAAAACAGAAGTCTCTTTTAGCAAAGGTGTGCCACACGCTACAAGGAAGGAGATATGTGATCTGCTAAAGGTTCGCGAAGTTGAGCGCCACTCGAAATACTTGGGCTTACCTACTATTATTGGGAGATCAAAGAAGGTGGTTTTCTCTTGCCTCAAGGATCGCATCCTCAAAAAGATCCAAGGGTGGAAGGAGCGACTTATGTCTAGAGCCGGGAAGGAGGTGTTGATCAAAGCAGTGATTCAGGCGATTCCCTCTTATATGATGAGTGTCTTTAAAATCCCGGATGGTTTACTTGATGATATTCACGCTATGATGGAGCGTTTTTGGTGGGGCTCTACAAGTGATGCGCGGAAAACCCACTGGCACAGCTGGGAGGATTTATGTCGCCCTAAGGGTTGTGGAGGCATGGGCTTTCGGGATCTCAAGTGCTTTAATCAAGCTCTCTTAGCGAAGCAAATGTGGAGACTACACAACAATGCCAACCCTTTGCTCACGGCTGTTCTTAAGGCACGTTACTTTAAGCACACTGACCCCTTTGATGCTCACAGAGGTTTTGACCCTAGCATGTCGTGGCGTAGTATTTGGGGTGCAAAATCTTTACTTTTGGAAGGCATGGGATGGCGTGTTGGTCGAGGGGATAGAATTCATGCTTTGAGCGAGCGATGGATTATGAATGAGGGTGGTTTTATCACCCCTCAGCTGCTGGACTCCACTGTAAACAACTGTCGTGTGTGGGACTTTATTACTCATGAGACTAGAGAATGGAAGATAGACTCTTTACAAGCCACTTTCGATAGGCCTACTGTTGCACACATTTTGGAGATTCCTTTAACACCTCAGCCAATGGAGGACTAGTTGATTTGGGTCTTATCTAAGAATGGCTTGTATAATGTGCGCTCTGGTTACTGGTTGGGGAGAAGTGCTCAAACGTCACCTAGGCCTGCGCCTTCAAATGATGATGTGTGGAGGAAACTGTGGAAACTGAATTGGCCCCCAAAACTCAAGCACTTTCTGTGGAGGGCATGTAAAAACTCGCTTCCTGTAAACGAGGTTCGACATTACCGACATATGGCCCCAAGTCCAGTTTGTTCAAGGTGCGATAATGGTCCAGAGTCTGTGTGCCACGCCTTATTAGATTGCAAAGCCAGTCATGATGTGTGGGTTGATCACCCACTGCAAACCATGCTCCAAGATGCTCCCAGGTCCCAATTTCTTGATCTGTTCAGATGGTTACTGTCTCATGCCTCGTCTGATGAGCTTAACACCCTTGGACCGTGTTTGTGGGCGTGTTGGATAGCCAGGAACATCACTGTCATGGAGCAAAAGAGTTGCAATGTGAAACAGCTGTCAGTTGCCCTTGCTCGTATGGTTAGTGACTATCAAGTTTATAACAAGAGGATTGGGTGTCCAGTGGTGCCAAAGGTTACTGTCTTTCAACAATGGGAGCCTCCGGATATGGGATGGATTAAGGTGAACTTCGACGCACACGTTGGTTCTAATTTGACAAGAAGTATGGGTGTTGTGTTCAGGGATACGAATGGACAGCCTCTTCTTACGGGTACTAGGCGTGCAATGGCCAACTGGAGCGTGCCCATCTCAGAGGCAGCTGCTGCACTCTTTGGGCTGGAAGTTGCGCTCAGAATGGGTTTTGAAAAGGTCCACCTTGAAGGTGACTCATTGATGGTGATGCAAGCTATACAATCGAAGGAAGCTGGTCCGAATTATTTAAATGAGCTTATTGCTCATATCAGTTATCTTAGCTCTCTTTTTGTTTGTTTTAAATGTAGCTTTGTACGTAGACATGGTAACACAGCTGCTCATATGATAGCTCGGTGGGATACCGGCGTCGCAAATGAAAAGATATGTATGGAACCTTTCCCTCCAAGTCTCCACACTTTGTTGGAGCTTGATTCTCATTCGAACACTTGAAAGAGAATGGATGTTTTTTTTTAGATATCTATGGTTTTAGATTTGTGGAATTGATAATGCCGACAAGACAACGTTGTCACTTATATCCTCTACATGCAGGGTTTTACCTATTTGGGGTAAAATCGATTTCTTTCCTCTAGTCCTCTCTGTGAAGGAATACGGGTATGGATTATCTGTCAACTTCCCTCGCCCACATCCTGCTCTCAAGCAGAATATCGGGTTTGATGATGACGATCATAATGCAAACAAGTAATTTGCAAAATAATGAATAGGAGATGTCTAACATAAAAACCAACTGAATCAAGCATTTTTTTTAACCCTATTTCGTATTTAGACATATGACCTCTTATTCCAGAAACTGTCATAGCTAATTCTTCTATTTAGGTTAGATTAAGAGTTAGAATAAAAAATTGTCATAAAAGAGTTTTGCAAGTCATACTCATTCTAATGTCTGATGACAAATAATTTAGATTTATAATGACTTTAACTCCTAAATTTCAAGGTTATTTTTAACAGATTATTGTATTACATACGTTCCTAATTGCCTATACTTTGCCTTCATTATCAGCTCTTTAACTCCTAAATTAGACAATCACTTTTATCAACTATTATTAAACAAGGCACAACCAAAAAGGGGTCAAATTTGCAGGGACCTAGAAACAAAAAAACAAGGAAATATAATGGGGGCACAAATATCTCCTTCAATCAAAACCAAAAATTAAACTACTCAACCTGATAGTTAAAATTGATCATAAAAAAAAAAAAAAAGAAATGTAATCAAGGAACCGCAAAATTGTGACAGTACAGTAGTACCAAATCAAAATGCGTGTCGAGCAGAGTCATTTATTTTTCAGTATCAGCATCAACTTCGGAATCAGATCCAATCATCTTTTCAAGAGCTTCCATATTTCCAGATTGTGAGAGTGTATGTATTCGTAGCGTGTCTGCGTCTTCGCTGTATAAATTAACAGCAGAAAAGTTAACAAGTAGAAGCGAAAAGGACAGTCCGCTACAACATCAAAGCACGAGACTTACTCTGTAACTCCAAAGATTTCCTTCACAATTAAAGAGCCGTCTCTTGAACAGAACTCCGGAAGCTGCATCGAAGTAAAAGCATAGATATTTCAGCAATCAAGGACGGAAACATGAATGTTCAATTTCTGTAAAACTGTTGGTCTTAAACTCCTATCAGCTATCACAGATAGAGAATACATTTGTTGAGATCAATGCAGTAGAAAATGTAAAAAAAATATGGATAAAAAAATATATAAAAAAAGAAGTCACTTGTCAATTTTATAATCCCTTTCGAAGTTCACTATACGGGCTATAAACAAGCTTTAGGGAAGTTGCAAGATGATTTATAACTGAAGACACAATTGTAAGAAAATGAGGAAGGCAATTAGCTGAAAGATGATTTGGTAAACCAAACAAAACTTGATATATGATACCAAGTTAGAGTTACCAAGACAAGAGATGACTGAAATATATTTCAAAATGGAGAAAATTCAGCATCATATTTACTTGAGATAGACGTCACATGGACAAGTAGAGTTCCGACTAAAGTTAAAAACATCCAAGGCTAATTCAGCAATCACAACAAAACCTTCAATCCCTGCATATGGGGTTGGCTAAACTAACCAAAAAGAATCAAGCTTAGAAATCGTTGGTAAAAAATATCATACTTGAGGCAACCCCATCTGATACTATTCTACAACCAAGAAAAAACATTCCGACGATCATAGACATATATTCTACTCCATTCATTCTCATCTATTTTCATATGCTCATGCAAATGTCAACACTTCAAGTCATTCTTCACTTCTTTTATTCAAGTGATCTTCGGCCTACCTTTTCCTCTTTCAAGTTCATCAAATTATCCTATCTTCCATCTTTGTAAATGGTGCAACTTCAGGTGTTCTTTGCACATGACCAACAAATACATTGTAAAAGATTTTTTTCATTTTGTCGTCAATATCTACGACACCAAGACCATTTTCTCATATTTTCATTCATTAGGTCTACCCTAGTATTTGTCTTTATAAACACATAAACTTTCAAGAAGTACTTACCTCCTCAATATTAATAATGACAATCACTATAGCAAGAGTTAATATCTCATCAAACCAAATTAAAATTTAAGTTCAACTAACCAAATGTTAAATGATGTACCTTTTCCAAGTGCATTTTATCTAACTTTTAGATTAAAACTCATAATAAACCCACAAAGTGATGAAACATCAACATATTATATAAAATTCAATAAAGCATTTAGTATCCATTGCCCAAATTTATTTGCAAAATCAAACCGCGGAACGAAATTAACGCTAAAATAGAAAGAAACTACCAATTTGAGGACAAGTGAGGGAGAAAAATGAACAACAAAGGTTGACATTATATGCTATATAAATGCATTCATGTCCGTAACGAAATGCATTGAGAACTCGCAACAAATTTCCTAAATCTTGGTTGCATCAACCATTTTTTCTCTTGGGAAATAAGTATCTTTTCCATGTGCATTTTATCTAACTTAACTCATAATAAACCCACAAAGTGATGAAACATCAACATATTATATAAAATTCAATAAAGCATTTAGTATCCATTGCCCAAATTTATTTGCAAAATCAAACCGCGGAACGAAATTAACGCTAAAATAGAAAGAAACTACCAATTTGAGGACAAGTGAGGGAGAAAAATGAACAAAAAAGGTTGACATTATAGGCTATATAAATGCATTCATGTACGTAACGAAATGCATTGAGAACTCGCAACAAATTTCCTAAATCTTGGTTGCATCAACCATTTTTTCTCTTGGGAAATAAGTATCTTACACATGATGATTCAGTTACTAGGTGCATCACTCACTATTGTTTAGATGTAAAAAAACCACATTAGTGAGGTTTTTTACTCATCTAACCATAAGCTTGGGTGCATGATGAGCTTTTTGCATTTCCCATAGCAAGGGTAATAAATAGATGGACACTAATAAGGTCCAAACAACATGGTATTGCAAACGGAGGAAGAGTTTGTGTGAATAAAAAAAAGGCCAAGGTTGAGGTGGTGGATTAGTGCATCATCTTTAGCAAACACAAAATCCAGGGGTTCAGGACACAAAATGACCAAATAACTAAAAAGTAATAGTAGTTAAAAGAAATGAGGAAAAAACTAAAACCTTATCTTCAAGAAAAGTCGATCACCACCAGTATGAGAATATCATTAGCCCAAAGCCATTCTTAACTAACCTCTTAATGCAACACTCATAAAATAGAAAACGATACCTATATATTTGTAGGATTAATCTAGCATCCATATACAATTAATCTCCCCCATTACTAACACACACTTTTAAGTATGTGGTAAATGAAGTAATTCAAGTTCTAGAGATTTAAGAACATCATATTCCGCCATACTATTTTAGCAATAGTATTGGAACCACTCGGAAAAATAATTCAGAAGTAAGAGCAAGTAGATAGAAAAGGGAATTGATCTATATAAATTTGTCTTCCAAATGCATCCACATTAGCCTATATTCTCTCTAATGACCTTTGCATTTCACCTGTCAAGAGCCTTAGGCAGCTACGACCACAACAATCGGCCAAAATATTCAATATGAAAACTGTTTATAATAAGAAACTAATAAAAAAAATGATTTTAATAACAATAATCTCACCTCAGATAAATAGAAAACCTTTCCAAAAAGTGCTTGTACTGCTAGCTTTCTCTTAAAACCCCTTTCAGTATAACCTGAAGCGTCCATGACAACAGGACCTGAAAATAACAAGTCAATATTTTTAATAGAAACACAGCTCTAAAAATACATGGAAAGACACTCTAGATTAACAACATAAGACAAAAGGGAACACATACACAGTTATAGCTTATAACACATAGACATATAAACAACAAAATTAAGAGTCATAATTGTGAATTCTAGGCTTATAGCTATAAGTCCACATTATGCTCACAATGAGTTTCTTGTAATGTTGCAATTGATGTTATGATTATAATGCGAAAGCATCTTAATACATTTTATATTTCAAGATTTGAACTATTAAAAATGTCAAATGTCAATCCTTTTGCAATATGAATTGCACTTTAGAGTTTCTTTTCACTTTGAGGAACTTAAAGTTTGTTTGGTTTAACCTAACTAGTATAGGAATTTGAGCTTCCTAAGAAATGTGAAAATAGATTGTGTTGGGTTGGCAGTTTACATATAAATCCAAAGGAAGTAAATTCTTGTAAGAAATTTAATCACCATGGTACCGTCTTGGTAACTAGAACTTCCTATGTCAATTGGAAATTCGAAGTGTTGCCAAACACAAAAGTCAATTTTCTAGAAATTTTACGAGATAAGCTATTCCCAAGGAAAATGTACTTCATGTGTCAACTAGGTCCTTAGAAGAGGACGTCGGCTGAAGATAACATGGACAACATGTGTGATGAATAATAAGAAAAACTGGAGTTTTGAAGAGGCCAAGAAAATATATAGGAATGCACGAGGAGAGGATATGTGGATGATCACTTGAATAGATGTCCCTTATTTTGATGGGCAAAAGATTCATAATCGTTGGTTTTGGATAATAATAGATTGTATTAAAAATGCTCTTTCAACCATGTGCACTCTCCCCAAACCCCTTTGCCTGGGAGCTATGAAATGGCATTGGAGTTATGGAATGTTATGTTGTAGTTGTAGATTAGTATTTGATGGGGTTGAACAAAAAAATGTCAATTACCAACAATCATTTGATCCATCCATATTGACCAACCATATCTTGCGCAAATCCCCCCATTGACATTTGAACAAAGGCAACATCACATCGAAATCCTTAAGATCTAATTTTTTTTAGCAATTAGTGAAAATCATATGCTTGCTCTTGTTTTAAATAGTTCGTTACACTTACATAGTTGCCACTATTCATAAATTAATATTGTCTTAAATCTTGTCAAGTGGGATTATTTTTATTACTAAAAATATTGAGGGTCAAAATTCAGCATTCAATAACTCATTACTTAACAAAAATGTACATTTTATCTAAATTTAATTCAAGTTAATATCAACCTTATACATGAAAATAAACTTTATTGACCCTTTATATTTGGGGCTTTGGGCGACAGTCCACTATGCCCTTGTTCAGCGACGTCTGTGGATTTATATGTGTCCAACAATTGCAAGTTTTGCACAAAATTTGAAAATCATGAACCGTGTAACAAAAATCACAACCCTGATGCCAATCTTGAATAATGCCACTTTGAAAATTAGGTTATTAAGCACATCACCAACATCCCTTCAAGGTAGAATAACATTCTCAAACATTTGGGGTAGGTAACCTCTTGTCACATTCCTGTGCAAATGAGAAATCGGTAATGCCACGCGCTACACATTCTTAGTCTAATTACACCTATGATATAGGTGAGATTAGCACCCAAAAACCACAAACTACGGGTGTGTATCACAAATAAGTAGGCCTAGTCACCTATATTCTTGTTTACCCCACCATTGACACTAAGAAATACAGCCATTCCTTGGAATTATAAACATCCACATTCCCTCAGCAATAACAAAAAAAGAAGATACTGCTATATATAACTCCCATCAACGATGATAAAGTCTTTAATAATCCAAAGACAAGAAAACCAAAGGATATAATCATCCAACATATGCCAAACAACATCAAGTACTAAACTAGGGAAACAAGCCAAGACTAGAAATAATATACTGAAATTGATAGTTTCAAAATTCAATTCAGGGAGGAAATGATCAAGATAGCAGCAACTAATATTAGTACCATCAAGTATAAGTATCAAACAACAGCTTATTATTACATGGAAAAGTAGGGTAAAATAATTAAAAGCAAGAGAACATTCTATAGTAAGTACCTTTGTCCTTCACGATTCGTCTTGATATCTCATTTAAAACTTCAGCAACCTGGGAATCAGTCAACATTGAGGCTTTCCTTAGTTGAATTAAGTCTGCAACTGTGTCTCCGTTGAATGGTTTATCATTCAATGCATAACGTATGTACTTCCTCAGAATATCCTCCATGGAAAAACCTGTCTAGATGATATAAAAAACATCTTTCAGCATAAAACACAAAAAGATTTGTTATGCATAATAAGCACAAAAGTTCTTGTCAAAATTATAGTATAACAAGTTCACAACATATGTAATTCCAGACACAATGTTAACAAGAAATTTTACATAGCTAACATTTATCATAGTGCTGATCGTCATAATACTGAGTCGCAGGTTTTATAACTTAATCTATCAAGTGGTGAAAGTGACACCTTAAAGCTCATTATTCTGATACAAATTTGAATCAGCTGAAGGCTAATTCACATTAATCCAGCTTTCAGTCTTACATTTTAGCAAAGGATTTTTAGCTCCAACCAGTTTAATTCGCTGCCACTATGTTCCCTTATTTTCAACCCTAGTTCTAGAGATCTTCCGTCGAATTTCAGAACCAATGCATCCATGATTGCCTTCTTCTTTGTTAAGTTTATAAAATTATTATTATTATTACAATTATTCAGCTAAGTTCACAAATTATCAATTACTTTTACTTTCTTTTCCAACACTGCACATACTATTTAGCAAGTTTATCCTGTGTACTTACAAGTCATAGAGATTAAAAAAGAAAATTTTATAAAGGTTTGAGCTTATCGCTGCTCAATGTCTTTATGGAACATGTGGTTATGATTCAGGTATGAAAGGCCCACAACGCAAAAACATTATCAAAAGCCTATTTGCAAATTAAAATAAAAGTTGGTGTTAATTCATGGGTAAATCTTTAGATCATATATAACTAAAACTACCGCCATTTGTTTATGCTAAGCCATATTTACTAGATCAACATTCCATTACCTCAATGTTATACAGTGGGTCCCACTTAGGCGGAGTTTGATTGGATGTATCCAATATTACTCTTGTTAGTGATAGCAAAAATGTTGTTTTTAATTAACTCATGGTATAAAACATCATTTACTACACATAAACAAGCATAAGTGATTTGATGAGTCATTTTAATACACTTCATTATAATTTGGAACCATAGTTACATGGAACGTGGTAGCTACGTTCTTGCGCCCCTAATCACCACGAAACGGGCCGCAAATCGCTCAAGGTGACGTCTCGATGTAAGACCTTTTCTAAAAGGTACTTTGGCATTCATGTACAAATTAAAGATAAAAAAGGGAGAAAAAAACGAGATGAAACCTAGAACACTCAAAAAATTCCACTTAAAAACAATTTCTTTAAGCAAAAAAATCATTTTAAATTAAATTTGTATTCAAATATATTTGTTATACATAAAGTATCTCATATGTCGTACCTAAACGTTTTCAAGTCAATCTAGGTCACGTTCCTTGTTTTCGTTCTTGTTTTGCATTCTAAACCGATTGTCGCTCTAGGTAAAAATGTTTGAAACCAAAGATTTATTAATTTTTTTCTCCATTGATGAATGAAAATAACATGTGTAACAAATAAAATTTTGTTTATATTAAAACTTGTTAAATCAAAGAATGTGAGGCATGTATACCTAAAACAGGATAAGAGAAGATAGGAAATAAGTGGGAAAAATGAAACATAAATGGATTAGTGGTGAGAAATATACGGCAACCAAAAGTGGGAAAAATATCAGTATATTATTGGGTGAACTTGAGTGCTATATAAAAAAATTGTAAGTGGGCTAAGTAGAAGAAATGGACCAAAATGGTAAGGTTAATAAACACTAAAGTAGCAAATGAGCCGCTTGTACTATGTATACTCACGTGTGTTCTTGTGTTATTATCTGGAAAAAAGATCAAGTGTGCATACATAATGGCCTTTTGTACAACAAGATGGTAGGCAATAAGCATTGCTTTGGGTTTTATGAGACATGTGCAGCATCCGATTCATATCTTCCTAAAGGCAAGTATAGCAATTTCTAGTTGGGTTCTTTTTTGTATTTGATTTACAAGAATGACTAATTTTAGAAGTCAATGTCCGTTATTTCGATGAAATTAAAGATTTAAATTTTTGTTATCAAGTGTAATGGTTAATGAAAAAATTGCTCACTAAATCATATGCACTTCTTATTTATGTAAAGTTACAATATGTGTTTTCTACTAAAGCTCAATTGAAACCAAACTATTTGTTATCACAAACAACGTTAAGGTTGCTTACATCCAACCCCTAAACCCTACTTAGATGGGAGCCACTTAAAGGCATCAGCTAATGGAATGTTGTTATTGTTAACTAATTCAGGATTCCCATTATATTTTGCAAGTAAGAATTTTCTATAGTTCTTAATTTTATTAAGGAATTGATTAATATAAGTCCTAATGATATCAAAGTAGTGACTAGTAGCTTATACTAGAGACTCATTAATTTATTGATACTTAAGCTACACTTTAGGTCACGTAATGTGTAATCCTTCCAACCACCCAATCATTAGTTGTTCCAAGTAAACCTAAACAACGACCCATCAATTGCATCTTTAGTTTAATCTACAAATTGAAATTGGATTAGGTCACTGCCTCTACATACTACTACTATAAACGGTTATTTCATGGTCGTCCTAATCCATTAACAAAAATAATGGTGTGTATTGAATCGATGGAGTTTGCATGTAAAAAACCATTGGACTCAAAATTCAGTAACGTAAATATTTAGCAAGATTTATTTCTATATAAAGTTTAAAGGTTTCAAGAAGTATATCTTTCATATTTTTAACTATGATCCAAAGAGTTTTAAAAATTGTTCAGGTTACAATGATCAAGTGGATATTTTCTTGTTGTCACTTCACCCAGTCGTGGCAACAAAGTGAGCTGTAAATTTGAATTTATGCAAGAAGCCCTCTTTAGGGTCACTATAATGATTGTTTGCTTTGAATCTTATTTTCTATTGTTTGATAATCACATGATCAAGGACGAAGGTCAATGATGTCAATAACATCCTTTAGAAATTAAAAAAGAATAGTAAAAATGAGTAGAGTTTGAACCCAAAGACGAATTCAAAAACCTACCTAAGTGAGAATCCCATTATTTTTAATCCCTTTTATAGATTTAGGATTCAAACGTGGGTGCGTCTATGGGGTTGTTATAGATTTAGGATTCAAACGTGGGTGCGTCTATGAGTGGTTTGTCTTCGTTTTCTTCATTAATTCAACAGTCATCACAACGCATAGATTTGCAAGCCTCTGAGACTTCGTTGAAGTGATATGATACAAAAGAGCACAATGGTATGTTTGTATGTTTTTTACAAATTCTCAAATGAGAGGTTCTCACGGTGAGACCATTTCTAATGGGCCAGCTAAATTTATAGTTATTTTATGATAATGATTGTTTATAATTTTAAAGTGATCACTTACAGTGTTAAAAGAATCACTTACATACCTAAAAGTGATCACTTTTTATAGTTTTAGAGTGATCACTTATAACCTTAAAGTAATTACTCACTGTTTTAAAAGTGATCAATTAGAGAAATAGGTTGATTATATAGGATCGTCTCATGGTGAGACGGTCTCATGCAAGACTTGTTGTATAATTTTCAGATTATTTTTTTGGACGTAGAAAGGAGCACTGGAGGTATGAATTCAAAGTAATAAAAGTTTATATTATTTGGGTCTTTAATTCTATATTGTATTATGCTACTCTTCGTATAGTAATATCAGGGCTGTCGATTAGCAAGGGCAAAGCGGTCTATCGCCCAGGGCCCTAAATTTTTAAGGGCCCTAAAAAACTTATTTTTATGTATATGAGTTATTAATTTGAATTAAATTTAGATATAATTTATATTTTTTGTTAAGTGATAATGTGTAATTTGTGCTTTTTTATAAAGTAGTTTAAATTTCAACAATAAAAAAATAAAGTGTTTTATATTATTTGTTACATCTTTAGCTTTTAAGGGTCCCTTTTATCTTTTGCACTGGGGCCCAAAAATGAACGAGACGATCCTGAGTAATATGTTCTAAGTGAATTTGGTATTGATTACCTAATTATAAATTAGTACTTTGAATAAATTAGTAATATTTTCAGATTATTTTTTTGGACGTAGAAAGGAGCACTGGAGGTATGAATTCAAAGTAATAAAAGTTTATATTATTTGGGTCTTTAATTCTATATTGTATTATGCTACTCTTTGTATAGTAATATCAGGGCTGTCGATTAGCAAGGGCAAAGCGGTCTATCGCCCAGGGCCCTAAATTTTTAAGGGCCCTAAAAAACTTATTTTTATGTATATGAGTTATTAATTTGAATTAAATTTAGATATAATTTATATTTTTTGTTAAGTGATAATGTGTAATTTGTGCTTTTTTATAAAGTAGTTTAAATTTCAACAATAAAAAAATAAAGTGTTTTATATTATTTGTTACATCTTTAGCTTTTAAGGGTCCCTTTTATCTTTTGCACTGGGGCCCAAAAATGAACGAGACGATCCTGAGTAATATGTTCTAAGTGAATTTGGTATTGATTACCTAATTATAAATTAGTACTTTGAATAAGGTTATGGATTTGATATTGGAAAGTTGGATTGGTGTTAAAAGCAGTGTTTGGATTAAAATGTAATAATAAAAAAAAATAGATGTGTACTCTTTTTTTGGTTATAGGGTGGGCTAAGGGAAGAAGATAGTCTAGCAAGAATCAAACCAATGTGATTTCTCGGGAAAGCATTACAACTTACATGCTCCTACTCCTACCGAGACAAGATTTGGTATGCATGTACAAGTTGTATAAAAAATTAAATTTTCTGCCCCATTACTCTAACTTTAATATTCATGCAATCTAGAATTCCTTAACATCATAAATGATCTTTGTTTAGTTTTCCTTTCCGACCTGTATCAGGCATGAATTTACAAAGAAGCATGCATCTAACCTTCTTCTGGATATCCTCCAAAGCTGAATATTGAATCGTATCTCTGCCTTTCTCAAAAAGTTCATCAATTGACTTGTTCAATGAAGCATTTTTGTTAATCTGCAGTAAACCGAACAATCACTCTATGCAGAATGTGTAGATAAGCAAAAAGGAAGTGCATACGGTAAAAACAGACCCACAAGATTATGACTTCTATCTTCAATCAACATATTTTCTAAAAAACCCGTATGCATCTGGTTAAATTCATCTCGTGGTGCATAAATCATAAACATTGTATCAAAAGTTACCAATGCAGATGAACAACTGTTACTCTTTATGTGAACCAATTCATCATTTCCATTAACCCCCCAATACCCAATTAGTTGTATTATGCTACAGCTAGTTTATTAGGTGATAATGGTAAGTTCACAAGTAAATTTGAAAGTTTCAAGATAATTTCACCACCTCAAAGTATGTGCTTTAACATAAACTTTCAATATCACCTACTCGGACATAATAGAATCAAACATTTAACAAGGCTATAAGCATGAGAATCAAAGGGATGGCATCTCATGCCTTTTGTAAAAAACAATCATTGCTATTAATAGTGGTGAATCAAATAAGCGGGCCAAGACCAAAGCAAGCCTAGACCTAAGTTGTCTCTCTTTTTCTATAAACAAACTCTACAGGATTTATAGCATTGCATTTGATAATTGATATGTCTAATGTCGACAAAAATTAGGATGTCAATTTGTAATTGCAATCAAAGGGAAGGAATTGAACAAACAAGATAATACCAAATTAAAATTAAAATTAAAATTAAAAAGGAAAAATGGGTACCAAATTACGGCGGCGTTGTCTAGGGGAACTCATCTTTTTAAGAACCTTGACAACACTTAAAACAAAAGTTATACCAAGATAAGCTAAAGGCACAGCAAGAAACCAAGGCAAAGAGGTTTGCCCAACTCTTGGTCCAGGAATAGCCTGTGTAACTGAACCAGTAAATTCAACCAAATCCAAAGCTTTTTCTTGTATCCATGGAACTTCTTCTTCTACCTCTTCTACTTCTTCTAATTCTTCAGATTTCTTCTTATTCTCATTCTCTGTTTTACCAAATGCCTTGACCCTAACCCGTAATGATAATGGAATGGGTAATCCAGGAGAAGGAAGCTGGAAAAAAGGGCTAACCGACACAAACGGTGGCTTTCTGGATGTTAACAAGCGTTGATTTTGATAATGGTAAGAAGTCGATGGAGGGCTAACCGACACAAACGGTGGCTTTCTGGATGTTAACAAGCGTTGATTTTGATAATGGTAAGAAGTCGATGGTGATAGAGACCATGTTGAGGGTGAGCTTGTGCACTGCATTTTCGCCCCTTTTCGCAACTCCGCTTCACCCTTACTCTCGAGTCTCGAGGACGGGGTTTTTTTTATATTGATGTTCGCATTTCTCATGCCTATTTATATAATAATAAAATTAATTACCAACCGAGTCTTAAATTTTAGGGGAAAATTACATTAAAAACTCTCAACTATTCGCGATTTAATTATAAAACTCCCAAATGTCGATTATTATTCAAAACTCCCAACTTTAAGCCCATTTTAAATTTAAAGCACCGATACAATTTTATGACCTGTTTTACCGGTTATCATGTTGTAAAAAAGGGAGGGTACGTGAACGGTCGTGTAAGGTTAAAGAGGGTGGGGTGATTAATAAATACAATTAGGTCTCACTACTTCTCAGCTAAAACCAATTTATTCGATTATAAGTCATCTTAGACTTTAAATATAAAATATGCCTAAAGTTGGGAGTTTTAAATAATAATCAATTGTTGGGAGTTTTATATTTAAACCGCGAATAGTTGTGAGTTTTTAATGTAATTTTCCCTAAATTTTAGTCATTGTATAATAAAAAGTAAGTTTTTTAAATTATCAAACACGATATCTATACAGCTACTTCATCAAATGACATGTTAAATGACCGTTGACCAATGTAAATGACTTTTGATTTTCAATTTGTTTATCTAACATATTTACCCAACCACCCCTAATTAAACCATTCTTACCCAACTTATCTCTACCGCTCCCCAATCACCACCATTTTCCCACACCACCACCACCATTAAAACCCCTCCTTTAATAGTAACCTATCAAAACTCAAAAGGACATTCCTTCAGACTACTATACAATTGGATAAGAATCAACTTTCAGGTTTTATTCCTCCACAGATAGGAGAACTTAAGTTTTTGCAGAGCTTTTTCCTATAGGAAAACGTGGTGTCTTGGACGATTCTTGCCGAGTTTGGGAATTATTGTGAGTCACACGCTTGAACTCTCGAGGAATAAGCTCACTGGTCGAATCCTAGAAGAAATCTTAGGATTAAAGAAGCTCAGCAAGTTGTTGTTACTAAGGAATGCATTGAGGGTTGTCACCGGCTGTTGTAAACTGCGAGTCATTGGTGAGATTGAGGCTGGAAGAAAATCGACTTTCAAGACAAATACCGAAAGAGATAGGGGCAGTTCCAGAATCTTGTTTTTCTCGACTTGTATATGAATCAATTTTTGGGTAATCTCCCTCATGATATTGGTAATGCCACTGTGCTTGAGCTGCTTGATTTGCACAATAATCATTTGACAGGAGAAATCACATATGAGCAGGCCCGATTTTTATGGTAAGTAAGGCCTGTAAATGCCTTAGGCCCTAAACTTTAATATCAAAAAACATAAACTTAACTTTTCAGTTTTCACGCGGATTAAATGCACCGATAATAACGCCGCATCCCATTAACTACTCTTGAGTCCCTAACTTTCCATCTTCTAATTAACATTTTGCAATTGATTTCTTCTTCTCGGCTAAATAAACTCCTTTCCCAATTTTCATGATTATGGCTATTCATATTACATCTAACTTTAAGCTCTTTAATTTTTTTTCCCAATTTCATTTATTATCATCATTAACCCCATTTTTCAATTAAAAACTCAACGATCCATTTTGCTCTGGCTCACTAGCTGGCGTTGTCCTCTTCTAATTTTTCTCCAGTAAGAATTTGACATGATATATTATTTTGATTGTTTTTGTTTGATTATTTTAGGGTTTTTAATAGATTTTTAATTCGAATCTATACTTATCTTGAAATGGTTCGAATTGAATTAAGGATATTCACACTTAAAAGTTACACCGATTACTAGAGAAATTTAAAAGATCTTCTGGAAATTGGCGGCCACTCACATAGGTTCAATGTCTACTTTTGTTGTTTGATTATTAACAGAGCAATTATTTCGGCCTTAGTTAATTTTGCATACTGATTTTAATGTATACAAATTTATTATGCAGAATTTTGCAATTTGGCATTTTGGCAAAAAATTTCAATGGTTATTTGAATTTTGCATATATTCCATGATTTATCAGGTCTTATTGATCCTTACTCCATTTATACAAGATGTTGCATAAAAAATACTTATTTGGGTGTGAAAAAAGAAAAAGAAAAAAAAGACGAGGAACTAAAAAAACACAATAAGGAGCTCTTCATAAATTTATTTTTAGAGCAAGACCTTCTCATGATGATTTGAATATAAATGAATCTTTACATGATGATATTGGTAAAAATGTTAATTTGGTTGATGATGTTAATGCTAATGAATTTTTGAATAATAATGTTAATAAAAATGATGTGAATGCCAATGAATTTTTTAATAATAATGTCAATGAAGATGATGTGAATTCTAATGAATTTTTGAATAATAATGTAACTGGCGCAACAATCCCGGTATATAATTCACACTAATAATTATATTTACAATAAAGAATGCGAAATTATTAAATTCCAAACTCTTAAAATCCATAAAAATTTAATAAATCGTTTAAAAACATAAGTTTAGAATATTACAATTGAGAGAATAACGCATATTGTTTTTTCAAAACATAATAAAAGTATAAAAACACATTGATCATCAAAGTTACCAATAAGTAAAATAAAATGCGGCTAAATCCTTGATAAAGAAAATAAATGTTGCGTCCTGGATCGAATCTTGAAGCTAAACCTTCCTGCAAAATATTGTCATCTATGATACGGATGACAGTCGTTTGAATCGGAATTAGTGCCTAATGCCAAGTACAAACTCCTCAACAATGTAATACTATGACAATCATAATATACTCACAAGATATGCAAAGTACATTTCAAAACTATGATTTTAAGTTCCTCGGTTCTCGTTTTTCATTTTTATTTCTCGGATACTTTCAACAATTTTTCACATTCATCACATGAATGTAAATAAATATATTTCCTATAGTCACCAACACTTGGTAACTATAAGGTTCAACAAATGGATTTACTTAATTAGATCCAAAATTACATTTGCACAACATACATAATAATGACTTTTGGATAATGTAAGGGTCTGTCTAGAGGAGAAACATATTCCAAACTCTAACTGTGATGGGAGCCATCACTCCACCAATTTTTATGCTTGAGCTTCTACAATATAAGACTCTCTCGGTCCCCCTGTCTAACCCCGCATTTCTATGTGCCGGGAAACACGGGTGCCGAATTACACGTCTGTCCGTGGTTCTACATTTCCTTACTATCAGAGTCATTCATCCAAGTACACCTAATTTCAATAAAATACTCTATGTTATCTATTTCACATTGATATTCAATCAACCTTAGCCTAGTCAAAATCCTAGTCAACATCCTCTTAAGGAAAAGTCAATATATTTGCTAAATCAATGATTAAGAGATTTTTAAATAAAGAGAATACCACAAATTATGATAAGGTTTTAGGGGATATATAAGTTCTCTACAAGACTATATAAACTTATAAGACTAAAGGAAAATATTTCATAATATTTATTAAGAAATTTCCATCGATTAAACATGTAAATTAATTAAAAATTCATAATAACTAAAAAAAAATTCTTAAAATATATTAGAGGTCCAGAAGATATATATATGGAGTTAGTTGTAGACCATAAAGTTATAGAAAAACAAGCATGTAGATTTTAACAAAATTGTTTGGCCAATTTACCGATTAACCAACATAAAATCATTTATGTCCTCAAAGGTCCATGAAAAATTTGTCCAAGTGTCCTCATTAAATCTTAATGTGTATGAGAGTGTCTCGTAAAAATTTCAAATCCAACATGATCCATTTAGTATTTATTTCATATTTTATCTTTTTTAGATTTATCGTTTTATTTAAAATTCACAAGGGTCCATAGATGGTCATATAAACTTATCCAATAATCAAATTATAAACCTACTTCCCGTATAAGATTCTCATAAAAATTATAGCTCGAAATAATTACATTTAGTAATTATATTATATTTTAACATTTTACGTTTTATCGTTATGTATAATAAAACACTTAGTAAAATTTCATAGAAATATATCAAAAATTTACATTCTTGTCCAAACTTGAAGGAAACATATTAATATGATATTATAAATTATTTTATCCATTAATATTATATTTAACCCCACATTATATATTAAAACATATTTTATTACTTAAAATTTCATAAATAACCATTTTAATGAAATAACTTTAATGAAATGAGAACCTAGATGATTTTCAAACTTTTATCTGCTGTAAAGCTGATATAAAATACATTCTTAAAGTTATTAAGCTCATACAAAATTTATTCACAATAAGAACTTCACAAAAACATCACAAAACACAGTTTTTACGCATTTTTGCATAATAAAAATTCATAAAATTTACATGCATGAACATTAAATCGAAAATATACATAATAAAACATATATCCCTCAATTATATCATATCATATAAAAATTTTTTTCCAAATTTTATATATTTTTCTTTTGCGGCTTTAATTTAATACCGATTTCGGGTAATAATCACAATACATGAAAATTTATAATATAAACATATAAATAACATTTCTAACATTAATATACATATAAAGTATCATAAAAGTCCTCCAAGGAGCTTTTCTATATAGCAAAGTTGATTTTCCCATCAAACAATTGAATGGAAAATTTTGACCCCTTTGTCATTGTGTTGTTCTTGCTCTTTTAACTTCACTTTCACACCCAAAATGGCCTAAATGATCTTTCCGCTCTGAAATCAATTGAAATGAACGCCTCTATAAGATTCAACAATGAAAAACAAAATGAAAAATAATGCAAAAGAACACAAATATTTAATGAGGTAGCTTGGATACATTCCCCTCAAATGTTGTTTATGATAAATGACTCAACAGTGCAAGTATAATAAACCTCTCTTATCTTGAGAACAATCTTCAAGATCACAAAATACTAAAGCAAAGTAAGAACACTCTCAAGTTTCTAACAATGCACTAGACTACTCTCAATATGTGTGTTTGTGGTGCTTTATTCTTATGAATGATGCTCCTTTTTATACATGAAAGAAAGCATCTTTCATAGAACCATACTCAATGCACCATCAAAGCACAATTACATCACCAATTAATCACACCAATTAAGTATAACAATAAACATCACAATAAACAAGCATTAAACAAGGAGTTCAAAACCTTTCCAGGCCATTCAAGTGGCCAAACTGACCAGAATAGAATCCGAGGCACAGTGCTCGAACCACCCTATGTGCTCGAACGAGCACTTAATTTAGAACCATTCTGCACATTGTGCCTTGAACGAACACTTTTGTGCTTTGAATGAGCACACCCCTGTAGTCCACTTTTGACTTAGTTTTCATAAGGCCTTGTTCAAGCAACCTTCATACCATGCCTTGCCTTGTTTAAGGCATGGTTCAGCCCTTTAGTGAAGCCTCATTTGCCTCACATTAAGCACCTCATCGATCGTTTCAAACCTTAAATCATTCACATACAACACATCTTTATCGACGTTCTCCAAAGTACAAGATAAAACATATTCGATTATATGTTTAAAGTTAACATCATCATCATGAATTTTGATACTTGCATTAATATTTAAGACTGTCCCAATGCATGAATGGATATCCCAAAGACTTTACATGACTTTACTAACTATGTTTGATTAAAGGAAATTCCACATGGTAGCATTAAGTTTTAATGAAATGCCAATGGTAGCAGTTTTTAAAGAAAATTCCACATGTAACCATCTAGTTTATTCACTATCTAATTGTCGTAGGATTTTCCGTTAAGTTCTTATTAAATTCCGTTAAATTCTTCATTTTGTAAGTTTTTTTTTTCCAAATGCAGGGGCGGTTTTGGGGTCGTGCGAGGTGCCCAACCGCACAGGGCCCCGAACCTAAAAGGCCTCATATTAAAAAATTATTGTAGAATAGCATAATATTGGGGTAGAGTAGTTGGTAAGGGTTTTACTTCATGTATCAATGGTCATATGTTCAAATCCTATTAATTACATTTTCTCTCCTTTTTTATCTCTTTCCAAAACAATTCTTAACCTTCCAAATATTTTCTTACCTTATTTAATGTTTACACATTCATAAAATATCCATTATCACTAACTTAATTTATAAAAATAATCAACACTTTATTTTTAATTTTTCAACCTTTCAAACTTTAACACTTTTAATTATTGGTCATCAATTTATTACTATTTTTTTTTCTTTCATTGTAACAATAAAAAAGAAAATTTAATTTTTAACAACTTAGTTTAGGTTTAAGAAATATAAATTATATTGAGTTTTTTATTGTTAATTTTTTTTTAAAATTATAAAGGGCCCCAATTTTAGAAATCTATAAATAATAAACAGGGCTTCGGAATTGTTTGCTCCGCCCCTGTCCAAATGGTAGCATCCAATTTTTGTTAATTTACTATTTTAACTTTTAATTCACCACTTTAATGTTTAATTCACCGTTTGATTCATTAACGCTCATAAATGTTTAATAATTTTATTGAAAAAAATTATAAATGTTGAATAATTATACGGAAAAATAATTTTAACATTTAATTCACCATTTTATTGTTTATTTCAACGGTTGAAACTAGTACTCTTTCGAATAAGTATTTGTTTCGATCAAATTTTCGAAAGAGTTATCCCATAAGGATAGTAGACACGTCCATTGTTTCAAAAAAAATCGTTATGATGGATAAAATGACGTCAAATATCATTTTCGGTTTACGTATCGGAAAATAGGCGTATAAGTACTTGTTTCGACCGGATTTTAGAAAGAGTTACCCCATAAAGATATTTGCAACATCCGTTTTTTGATAAAAATTCGTTATGACAGGTAAAAATAACGTCAAATATCTTATTCGGTTTAAGTATCGAAAAATAGGAAAATAAGTACTTGTTTCGACCTGATTAGATAGTTTCTTATAATTTTTCAATAAAATTATTAAACATTTATGAGCGTTAATGAATTAAACAGTGAATTAAACATTAAAATGGTGAATTAAAAGTTAAAATGGTAAATTAACAAAAATTGGATGCTAACATGTGGAAAAAATTTACAAAATGATGAATTTAACGGAATTTAACAAGAACTTAACGGAAAATGCTACGGTAATCAGATATTGCATAAACTAGGTGCCACAATGTGAAATTTTCTTAAAAAAGTGCTACCACTGGCATTTCATCGAAACTGAATGCTACCATGGGGAATTTCCCTTTGATTAAACTTGGTAACTTAATACATTTTACTTGGACATTATTTTTACTTGCAACTCTTAATTTAAGCCAAATTAAAGGAGGGTTAAAGTCTTCTAGAACTTCTTTTATTTTTGAATTATTATTGAATATATGTTCATATAAATATTTCTTGGAAAGGAAGAATAGTTCTATGTAATGGTTCATCTTGTTGCTAAAAAAACACACATGCTTCATAAAATGCTATTTACTCTTTTAGTTAAGGTAATCCACCAAAGGATCACTATGTTCAATCATTTCAATATTTGATTGATGTCAAATGGATGCTTGAATGGTTGCTTTTAAAGGACGAAAGACGGCTTTGTGAAGGGTACATCGCAAATCCTTGATCTTATCGTCTAAGTAGATATTTACCCCTTTTTCTTAACGATGCTTATTAACCATAAAATTAAGATGAAGCTTTAATATTTTATTTTCAATATGGATTACCCTCTCTTTAGTATGATTTGGACAAATTGCTTCATGATCACAGAAACCTTTGGATTGTTATTGACAGGGCCGAATCAAAGATTTCGGAGGCCCTATTTATTTTGCGATATTTTTAATGGGGCCCTCGTTATATCTAAATATAAAAAATTTTCCGCTTTAAAAACAAATAATTCAAGTTATTATATTATAATTTATAGTCTAAAATTACTTAAAATTTTAAAAAAAATTACAAACAAATTACTTCTTAGAAGTTAGAACGAATATCACTAGATTGAAGTCTGCAGTTGATTCTTCTTTAACAACTTTTTCCAATTTACCAAATTGATTTCTGCAATTGATAAAACGAATTGCAATCAACCCAACTGATTTGTACCAAATTATCAACAAAAAACAGATTGTAGATCTTACTTCTTCGAACGAATAGCATATAAATAATGAAACAAAAACCAATTTATGTCTGCAATTGATTCGAATTCCGAAAGTAAACAAAAACTAAATTAAAAACTATCAAGAAAATCAAGCGCTATCAACAAAAATCAATTGATGTCAACAATGGAGAAATCAATAATCTAGAAACATAAAAAAAAAATCAAAAAATTTAAATCTTACAATCAACTATCAACAAAGAATTGAAAACTAAATTAAATAAACAAAATACCTAAAGTTGAAGATCTGAAGTGAATTTTTTTGGTAATTCAACTTTTGGGTACTAGAAATTGTAGATCTTAGAATTGTTTAAAAACTGATTTCATGAAGAAAAATCAGTTATCATGTTAAAGACATAAATAAGATTTTCCTTCATCTTAAATGAAAATTTATTTACCAATACCTTTTTTGATGAAGAATTAATAGAGAAGTGGAAAGGTTGGAAGAGTGCAGAGGAAGATAAATTTTTTGATGATAATGGCGTGAAATTAGCAATCAATTACTGAGATTGAGTTTTACTAAAATTGTCTTTGGTAATGGTAAGATTTGATGATTGCCGTGCAAAATTAAAGGCTTGGGCCCCAGTGCTCTTGCGTTATTTACCAAAAAAGATATATTGTCTTTAGTAAGATTTGAACTCAAGTCTAGTGGTTAAACATGTAGGAGTCTTACCAACTACTCCAGATTTATTTTCCTTTATTAATAGCACTATTTAATATTTGAGGCCTCATATTTCTGGGGGCCCTAGGCGGTGGGCTACCTCGAATGGGCTTAAAACCGAGCCTGGTTATTGATCTTCGATCCTCTCTTAGCTCTTATGTTGGATTTTGTTAGATGATAATTTGGACTTCCAAACTTCCTTTTGTTCATGTTAGTTTGTAAACGAACCTTAAACCTTGTTAGTATTGTTACACACCTTTGAAGCTTTGAACCTTTTAAACTATGGATTAACTTTTGACGGGTTAGAATCACATCACTCGTGGAAGAATGCATACATCTTAAATTTGATGAAAATAACAACGAAGAATTGATTTCATTCTCACCACCTAAATAGATATTTTATAAAGTTGATTAATTTCATCTTAGTGTCATATACACTTATCATTAACATTACTACATGCATTGATAATGCCTATATCTTTCTCTGTGGCGTGGAATACAATTTCGTTTTTGATTTTTTTTCTCACCACTTATACGAAAATTAAATTCACATTGCCAATAAAAATGTTTTCGCATACTCCCAACTCATATGAAAACCTCTAGATATTTTCAATAAGGAACTATTGTTTATTAATACGAATTTTTTTTTTCTCAAAAAAAGAGAGTAAAGTTAAGTAGGTATGTTTGATATTGATGCCAAAATAGAGAAAATGAAAGAGTGAAAATTCGGTGCAAGATCTAGGGGACTAAGACCCAAATAAACCGCAAAGATTGAAATCCAGGACTAACTTCGGAAAACACACGCACTCGCAAATACACACACAACACAACACACAAACAATCTCTTCCCCATTCTTTGTTTCTTCTTACTATTTCTCTTTCGCTTTTTCTCAGTTCCAAGTTATTATAACTCATCTTATTTACTGATTTACCCAAAATCCATGAATCCCCAGGAATTAAATTGCTGAAAACTATAATGGTTTTTCTTTGATTGGGAATTGGGATGTTCAGCCAACATCTACGAAAATCAACAACTGATAAACGAATAATGCTCAATACGAATACTTGTATGGAAGGCAAGTTTTTTGTCCCTTTTCTTCTTTTTTTCATTTATGTTTCCTTAATCTTTGATGGGTTTTTTGTAAACTGTGCCACCCCTCCTTTACTTGAAAATCAGTTTTTCCCTGAGAAAGATAGTTGTTATAATCATGAAAATGGTGACCCTTTGCTGTTCAATCAACACCAAGCTCAAATTGATAAGCTAGAACAACTTGTAAAAAATCTGAGTGAGTTAGTGGCTAGATTGGAATCTAAACTTGATGAACCGAATAAAATCGTAAAGAATATCATTGACAAGGGTGATAGATCAAGTTATACTGTGGGTAGAGATAATATCGGCATTCAAGATGGTAAGCCAGCTGATGCTCAAATTAATCCACTTAAAACCAGTTCTGGTTCAATTACTAAGTACAATCCATTTTGGTCTGAGAAATTCCAGTTTATGTCTGCTATCAACTTGGATTCGGTTGCTACAAGTGTTAATATTTTGCCCTTTAGGGATTATGAAGGCATGAGTAAGTATATTGCGGTTGGTGATGATCGAGGTCGAGTATATGTGTTCTTGAGAAATGGGGATGTTTTGGTTGAGTTTTATACTTTGTCTGATTTTCCCATTACTTCTATGCTTTCATTTATGTCAGCTTATATGAATGAGAGTGTGCTGGTTACAGGCCATAGTAATGGGGTTATTTTAGCTCATAGGCTCTGGGAGACTTCTGTTTCTGAGGATCTAAGCTCCCTTCACATAGAGAATCTTGTCGTTTTGGATAATGGGGAACTTGGGTCCCCAATTACAATGTTAGAAGTTCATCAGGTTGCTAGATCTAGATACATTCTATCGGTGGAAGCGAAGGGTAAAATTAAGGTTTTTAGGGAGAATGGTACACTCTATGGGCTGGCTGTGCCCACAAGTCGTCCTTTAGCTTTCTTAAAACAACGCCTTTTGTTCTTGACGGAGAGAGGTGCAGGATCTTTGGACTTGAGGACTATGAAGATTAGGGAGACTGAATGTGAAGGTCTAAATGATTCGGTGGTGAAAAATTATGTTTTTGATGCTACTGAGCGATCAAAGGCTTATGGGTTCACATCGTCTGGCGATTTGATTCATCTGTTACTACTAGGGGATGTTTCCAACTTTAAATGCAGGGTCAGATCTAGGAAACGGTTTGACATGGATGAGCCTCTTGCGTTTCAGGCAATCAAGGGATACTTACTAATCGTTGGCAGAGAAAAGATTTATGTGTACAATGTTTCAACTCAGCACTATATTAGGTCAGGTGCTCCACGTCTTACTTTTTCTGCAGGTATAGAGGAGATCAAATCATCATTTTTACCCGGCCAGACGATGAATGAGAACAGTGAGACGGATAAGGCAATACCGCTAATTGCTAGCGACCGGGAAAAGCTTGTTATTCTTGGTCTTGGCGGAGGATATGTAGGAATGTACCGTTCACAACTCCCGATTTTCAGAGCAGAGTCGAACACTGTGCTCTGGACAAGTCCTGTGCTGTTCTTCATTCTTTTCCTGTTTGGAGCATGGCAGTTCTTTGCAAAGAAAAAGGAAGTCCTTACATCTTGGGGGCCGGATGATCCATTCAATTCGAGTTCAGTCACGAATAGAGCTGGAGCCCCATTAGGATCTGGGTCAGGAGAACGATCTTTTGCTGATTCATCAACAAGAAATCCCGACATGATGGATTTGAGGAACAACGGTTTAAGAGCCGCACCAAGAAGGTATACTTCTCCTTCCCGATATCCTGGTGGTGCAGGCAGTTCCTTTAGGCCAAGTGCAGTGGATAGCAGCTCCAGACCGTCATCTGTTGATCCTAATTACCGAGCAACCTCAGAGATCAAATTCAGGGGTTCTAATCTCGACTCTGCATTTCCCAAACGAAGAGAAAATATGTTTGTGAATAGTCAGGGTTTGGATGATGGGAACTGACTTATGAAATAAACGTCGACCTCCTGGTGTCGCTGAGTTTTGTTTCATATTCTCGTTTATTTCTGTATCGCAATATTGTTCATATCATCATATGCAGTCTATATTTGAGCTTTTACCTTATTTGTAATCCCGAGTTTTTCTGTGGTGAAGATAGTACTAATGCAGGAGCTTAATTTAGTTTTTGTCTTTCCAAATTTAATATCTTCAGTAGTTTTGTCTTTGGATGAATTCACCAATACTTTACTTCTTAGTTCTTAAATTCAGTCATTTACACCAGTCCACACGGTGTCGGTCATTGTGAGGAACTTCTGCCTTCATGTTGCTAATGTAGCAGTATGCTCTAAGAGCATTCCATAAGTGTGGTGCTTCTAAATGGAATTGTTTTCATTTTATTATGAACTAGGATTATACACGTGCAATGCACGGTGTAGGTTTATTTTTGTTTTTTAGGAATTGTTTTGGTTACTAATATGTAAAACCTTTTACAAAATTCATTAAAGTCGTCATATAGAATCTTTCACCATTGCATGATAATGCATGATAATTATTAATCAAGCATTAGCAAATTTATACTAAGTGTAATCATAATACATAATAGAAGTAATACTTAATTAAAGTGCTAATGATGTTATCATGCATAGTAGTATATAATTGTATAGCAGTATGATTGGATATTACCTCTTAAATTGAATGTTAGAATTATATCTTGGAAAGAAATACGTAAATTAGTGAACATATGTCTTTAATGACCATTAAAAGTAGTAGAAGTTGAAGAATCTACAATTATACCTTTTTTTTTTTTGAAAATTAGGAAGTTTTATAGATAGTAAAGCAAAAACACCAACACTGAAACTTGGGACCCCAAAACCTTCGGCATAAAAAAACCCAAGCGGGAAAAAAGCCTTCGGAAGAAGGGACCAAGAGACAGGCTACTCAAAACAGCATAGGAGTGGACTATGCACCGCCATAAATCATCATCATCATCATACCCAGTGTTCCCGCACATAGATACTCTATGGTCAGGGTCCGGGGAAGGAAGGTCGACGGCGTCTCATACCCAGAAGGAGAGGGCGGTCATAAGAGTCCTTCGGCTCTAAAATAGTCCTCAAGGATATGACCTGCAAATATCTGAAACCTGCATCTAACACCCACATTAGCCAAGCATAGGGATCATTTAAAAAGTATAAACGATACAAGTAGAAGAGGCAGTGAATAGCGATGACAAAAGATACAGAACAGTAACAAACAAGTCTAGTAATCTAGGACGTGAATAAGGCGCCGTCATTTGGCTCTATCCCTGGTCAGGTTCTTAGAGAGGTGCAGTTCGATCAGGTCGCTGTTAATATGCTCCTCCCACGTCCTCTTAGGTCTTCCCCGGCTTCTCTTGCCCTCCACTATGATGCGTTCAACCCTTCTCACTGGGGCGTCATGGGTGCTTTTCTGCACATGCCGAAACCATCTGAGCCTGTTCTCCCGCATCTTTGCAGAGAGAGGTGCAACCCCTAACTTCTCCCTAAACTCCTGATTTCTAATCCTGTCCATCCTTGTCTTACCACACATCCATCTCAGCATGCGCATCTCTATTACTTCCATTCTCTGCTCGAAAGCCTTTTTTACAGGCCAGCACTCTGTTCCGTACAACAAAGCCGGTCTAATCGCAACGCGGTAGAATTTCCCTGTCTGTATACGGTTAGTAACGTCACCCTCAATTTCCCCATTGTTCTGAATTACTGAACCCAGATATTTGAACTTGGACGTGCATGGAACAACTTCTCCCCTAATGGACACCTCTGGCTCCCCTATCGATTCTGTCCCACTAAAGTTACATCGCATGTATTCAGTCTTCGAACGACTTATGCGCATACCCTTACCCTCCAAGGCTTCCCTCCATTCTTCCAATTTACTATTTAGCCTCCTCCTTAGTTTCTGCGGCCAAGACTATATCATCGGCGAAAAGCATACACCATGGTACGGTTTCCCAGAGGCATTTTGAGATTTCATCCATAATCACCGCAAAGAGGAAAGGACTAAGTGATGATCCCTGATGTAGGCCTACTCTAATACTGAAAGACTCCGTTAGCCCCACCGGTGTCTGAATGTTGGTCGACACTCCAGCATACATGTCCTGTATGACCTCAATATATCTTGAGGAAATACCTCTTTTCTTAAGGCTATCCCAAACGATGCTTCGTGGTATGTTATCATATGCTTTCTCCAGGTCGATGAACACAAGATGCAAATCCTTCTTTTGCTCCCGATACTTTTCCATCAATCTCCTCAAAATATGAATCGCCTCAGTAGTTGATCTCTCCGGCATGAAACCAAACTGGTTCTCCCTAATCACCGTCTCCCATCTAACTCTTTTCTCAATAACTCTTTCCCACAGTTTCATAGCGTGGCTTAGGAGTTTGATACCCCTATAGTTCCCACATTCCTGTGCTCGCCCTTTTTCTTGAACAAAGGGATAATTGTGCTAATCCTCCACTCCTCCGGCATCTTACTAGATCTCAAGATAGCATTAAAGAGTAATAGTAAGCCATTGAATGCCCTCCTCTCCTAAGCTCCTCCACACCTCAATCGGGATATCATCCGGTCCAACTGCCTTAAATCTCCCCATCTTTTTGAGGGCTTCACTTACTTCACCCTTGGTTATGTCACCAAATGACCCACAAACCCGTGTTCTTTGTGTGTCCGAAGTCTGCCGACTTTCCTGTGTAGGACCCCTTGACATATTTAGTAGTTGGGAGAAATACTGATGCCATCTTAGTTTGATGTCCTCTTGTCTAATGAGAACCCGTCCACTCTCATCTTTGATATACTTCACTGCCTCCAAGTCCTCCCTCTGCCTAGATCTGGCTTTAGCCAACTTGTACATATATTTCTCCCCCTCCGCGGTATCAAGCTTTTGGTAGAAGGCTTCAAAGGCATGACTCTTTGCCTTTGCGACTGCTTTCTTAGCCTCCCGCTTCGCTTCCTTGTATGAATCTTTCATTTATGCACTGCCATAAAGTTTTCTAGAAATTACGCCTAATACACCAAAACAAAAAGATAAAGATAAGCCCCACAAAAAATGATGACTTTTTTGTTGTGAATTTATATAAGTTAAAATTAGATTGCATGTGTTAGTTTCAATGTATACTACTTTAAATTTATTAGTTTTCTTTTGTAAACTCTCAATTTATATTGCATTATATTGCAATAGGGAATGTGAAGTGAGTGGTTTAAAAAAATTTCTTAACATTGATTAGCCTTATATCAATTTATGAGTTATATTCAGTTATAAAGCTAAAAAAAACATTATTTTTTTTTAAGATAATAATGTTGTTTTTCTGCAAAAAAAATAATGTTGTTTTTAGTTTTATAACATTATTAATATAAGTATGAATATGAATTTGTAGAATCTATGTCAATATCAAGTATTATATTACAATTAATATCACTTTAAATAAAACTCTTCATTGACATTTTAAATTGCATTAGGGAAGATGAACAGATGAATTTCAAAATAACTATCCAACACTATTAAAGTGACCCAACAAAGTGCTTTTAAAATGCATTTGTGTAGTGACAGTTGGCACAAATATTTTTGAATTAATATATGTAGGATGATGATGATTATGATGCCATTATTAATAAAGATGTTCTCCATTGTCTTCGTATACGAGACTCATAGAAGATAGAGATTATCACCTTAACAATTTTTAGTCTTTTTTTAATCGAAATCTGCACGATTTTTCAGTATCCGAAAAATATTTGGATTGAAACTTCACTCATCATACTATTTTAATTAACAATAAAACAAAATAAAATAAGAGGAAATTATTCGAATTTCATACCAAAATGGAGGCAGATTTTATGAAGCCAATAATGGAGATTGAAGAAATTATTCAAATTAGGGTTTTTGAATTTGAAAGATGAAGAAAGAGAGATGAGAATTGAGAATTGAAAGAGACGGTGAACCGTGAATTTCAAGGTAAAACAAGGAAAACCCAGATGACATTCTTGACAAAATAACATCTATAATTCAAAGAAACAACAGAACATACGATAACAATAAACAACTGTGCCCCTTAATACCGATTTCAATAGAAATGAAGCAGAAATGAAGGAATTACAGCCGATGTCTAAAAAGAGGAAAGAAATTGGGTTCCAATTAACAAATTCAAACACTAAATGTAGTTCAATCAGGTTCATCCCTTTCAATTTGGTATTCTTTGATTAGGGTTTTTGAAACGGGGATAGAAATCTAGAATTTGGACTTTGGAGAGAAATTGAGTCTTTAAACATTAATGGTGACTTTGAAGATTAATGGAGGATGAAGAGGATGAAGAAGGAGGAGGAAGAGAGAGAAAAATCATTGGGGATGAAGAATTAAATTAAAAAAAGGAATTTCCAAAAAAAAATTAAAAAAAGGAAAAAGAAAAAAAAAAAGGAAAAATCAGAAAAATGGGAAGTCAAAGGTAAATTCTCTGGTCAACGGTCATAACCGGTCATTTAGCCGGAATGGTGGTCACTTTCAAAACTTGGTGGCTGTAATTCGCAAAAAAAAAAAAAAAAAAAAAACTTTGCAGCTGTAATTCGCAAAAGGCCTAAACTTCGCGGCTGTAATTCGCAAATTATTCTTTACCCAATTTAGTTTTAACATTTATCATACTCCTTTCGTTTCCAAATGTTCTTCCCGTTTAGAATATTCTATTTTGCAAAGAGAAATTTGTTTAAGATTTTTAAGACATCTATCGATGATAAGATATACCCATGTGAGATCCCGTTAGATTTGTCTTAATGTATACTTTTTTATTATATATTTTTTATAATTTTTTATGATGCATATTGAGAGATGTTAAGACTCAAAATTTACTTTGAAAATTGTGCAAAAAGTAAATGGGAAGAACATTTGAAAACGGAGGGAGTAACACTCTAATTTGATTCATTCCAAATATATAAATTAAATCATAGTCAATTAAGATCTTATTTGATTCGTTATAGTGCAATTTATTAGTGTCTATTTTTTATAATTTTTATTTATGCACAATAAGATGCATTAGGTCATCGATTGATATATTTGAAAATGTGCACAAACCAAGTGAGACAAAGATAGTGAGGTAATCATATCATGGTTTTATAATTTATCGATTAAGAATTGAGTAACAAGTAATAGTGTCAAAAAGCAAATGTCTCATTGTCTATGAATAGCAGGGACCGAGGGAGTACTATAAAGAAAGACCCCTTAGTTTTAAATGCCGCTTTTTCAATGACTCGGTACTTGGAAAAATATAATTAACTTAAATTGTAAATAAATTTAATGAACTTCCACATAGTAATATTTATAAATGTAAAGAAGAATTTTTAAACTTAGCAAAATTATCAAATTACAATTTTATCTCATTTGCCCTATTTTTTGTAGGACTTTTCTTTTGAACGCAACATTTATTTCTGGGTGTTGATAAATAGGAATGGTGTATGAGATTCATAATGTTGCAAATAACGATATTTTATACACCTTCACTTTGCTGTTGACCTCATTTGAATAGCTTGAAGCCTTTGAGTTACCCATTTTATTTTTAATAATAACTAGTTGTGGGGCCGCGTGCTACGCACGCGATCCCCCAAATTATACTATCGAATTTCATTATGTTATTATAAAAACTACGATTAAAAATAATATGAATACAAATATTAGAATGTTAATGTGTTGCAAAGGTATAAGGAATGCAAGAATTAAGATAAATAGGTAATCGTAAAAAGCACGACCGAATTAGGGCATGAAAACCATTGAAGGCTTTATACACTTCTATGTTGAGGACATTCGTAGGGCAACTTTATTGTCGAGGCTAATGTTGGGGGACGTTGTCGATTTCTCAAGTCGAGCTATGCCATCGAGAGAATAACAATGCTTGACGGGAGTTGGAATTACCACTAAAACCAACTCAAGAATTGATCACAATAGCAACATTATTGTATTAATATTTGTTCCCCAATAAACAACACTACAATATGTAGATCCATACAAATAACTCATCTATATCTTTCTATAGTAATAAACATAAACTCGTTTTAACTTGGGTCATAGAACGTATTTGAAAGAAAAATCATTTTAGTATCCATTACTGCATTACAATTGAACAAATGTATGTATGGACCCAAAACAATTACTTAAAAGTTAGAAAATATCAATTATCACCTCTATATCTATCTATCTACATGTATTCTAATAAAAATAAATTCCTTTAAGTTAAGTCATAATCTATATTTAAAAAGAACCCAAAAACTTGAACTGTTAATTTTTGGGAAATTCTACATGGTAACATCAAGTTTTAATGAAATGCCACTGGTAGCACTTTTTTAAGAAAATTCCACATGGTAGCATCCAGTTTATGCACTATCTAATTGCCGTAGCATTTTCCGTTAAGTTCTTGTTAAATTCCGTTAAATTCATCATTTTGTAAGTTTTTTTCCACATGGTAGCATCCAGTTTTAGTTAATTTACCTTTTTAACTTTTAATACCCCATTTTAATGTTTAATTACCGTTTAATTTATTAAGAGGTGTTGATTCTGGTCATCGGGTTGATTTCAGGTCGTTTCAAAATCGGGTTTTGTGTTCACATTGGTTTTTACATAGTTGTAGATCCATTTTTAAGTCGGTCAAATCGGGTTCGGTTATAAAGCCGGGTGTTTATCGGGTTATTGGGTCTGTTTTGAACACCTTAACGCTCATAAATGTTTAATAATTTTATTGAAAAAAATTATAAATGTTGAATAATTATACGGAAAAATTATTTTAACATTTAATTCACCATTTTAATGTTTAATTCATCGGTCGAAATAAGTACTTGTTTTTGTTTCGATCGAATTTTTGAAAGAGTTATCTCATCAGGATAGTAGCCACGTCAGTTGTTTAAAAAAAAAATCGTTATGATGGTAAAAATGACGTCAAATATCATTTTCGGTTTACGTATCGAAAAATAGGCGTATAAGTACTTGTTTCGACCGGATTTTCAAAAGAGTTATCCCATAAGGGTATTTGCAACATCCGTTTTTTGAAAAAAAATCATTATGATAGGTAAAAATAACGTCAAATATTTTTTTTCGGTTGACGTATCGAAAAATAGGCGAATAAGTACTTGTTTCGACCCGCTTAGATAGTTTCTTATAATTTTTCAATAAAATTATTAAGCATTTATGAGCGTTAATGAATTAAACGGTGAATTAAACATTAAAATAGTGAATTAAAAGTTAAAATGGTAAATTAACAAAAACTGGATGCTACCATGTGGAAAAAAAACTTACAAAATGATGAATTTAACGGAATTTAACAAGAACTTAACGGAAAATGCTACGGCAATTAGATAATGCATAAACTAGATGCTACCATGTGGAATTTTCTTAAAAAAGTGCTACCACTGGCATTTCATCAAAATTGGATGCTACCATGTGGAATTTCCCTTAATTTTTTGGGCATTTTTCAATTTTGATTTTAAGTATCAATTTTAAAAATTGATACTTTTAAGATCAAAATTGAAAAATGCCCAGAAAATGAATAAATGTCCAGATCCATTAACAGTCTCATTATAAGGCCGTCTCATCCAAATTCAGATGTAAAAAGAAAATCATATTTGTCGGTATTCAATTTGTGCTATCAAACCATTACAGTAGAATGAATGGATACTTAAAAAAAAAATTCTTTCAACTCAGCAAATTGTTTAAATGCCTAATAAGATATCTCATAAGAATGAAAATTGAAATGAGTCTTGCTGAAATAAATCCTACTTCATTATGTTTTTGAAAAAAAAAGTCTAAATGTAATATTTCTTATAAAATATAACTTAAAATAGCTTTGCTCTCCAAGAAGCTGTGGAACATATTTTAATTAACTAGTTGTGGGGCCGCGTGCTACGCACGCGGTCCCCCAAGTTACACTATCGGTTTCTATGATCTAATTTCATACACTTCTATTGACAATAATTCGAATGAAAATATTAGAATATCAATGTGTTGCAAAGATATGAAGGATTTAAGGGCTAAAGATGTATAAGTAGGTGTAAAAACTATTATGGACTTTATATATTTAGCCATATAGCATAGCTATGTTGTTCAAGAAACTCACAAATAAAAGTACATAATTAAAAATTGACTCTTAATAAGCTATATATTTATAATTAATCATGTAACTATAAAACATCAATATTTTAATTATTTTCATTCTGATTATTGTTAATATAACTGTATAAAATAGTTTAAATTTCATAAAACTATTTTGTACACTCATATTAACAATAATAAGAATGAAAATAATAGAATGTCAATGTGTTGCAAAGGTGTGAAGAAAGCTATGGTTGAAGACTTGAAGATGTATAATATAAGTAGTAATAGGCAGCAACATCCTCAAAGTAGGGCATGAAAACATAAAGGGTTTATATGTTAAACTATAAAGTGTAGCTTTATTGTTTAAGAAACCAACAAATTCAAATGCAAATGTAAAAGCTATAATATTATTCACAGAAAAGTATTGAAATATACCATTAATATAATTGTATTCAACATTTATAAATTAATGATTTCATTAGTAGTACACAAAAATCTGTTGTTGGCACTGCAATGGTAACATTAACCGATAAAAGTTCCTCGCCGGCCTGAGCTGCTACATGTTCGCCATTCTGTAGAAGCATACATGTTTAGAAACTTCCCATTCCAGTAGATATATCAAAATGCTCATATTCATCATAATCACAATCAAATATGTAAACTTACATCACATGTATAAAAAAACAATCAAATAAAAAATAACTTAAATCACTAATCACTGATAAAAATAAAACGTACAAGTTTATAAGCAATACATCAGTGGCACTGCAAACATTTTATTAGAGGACTTTGAAGGAAAATAAACAAAAATAGAATACATTAATTCAGAAATACAGCAAATCAACATTTGTACCCAAAGATCACCCAAATTATAAATTATAAAGATGATAAATTTCAATTCAGAAATACCGCAAATCAACTTTTGAATCAACAACCAAGTTTTAAAATAGGTGAATTTCATCAACACTGGTAAATTCTATGACATTTTAAAAAACGCTAAACCCTGCCAAAATTATGAAAATGGGACAATTAGTGAGCAAAATAAACCAATAAAAGAGTGAAACAAATAGAGGTGTTCATTCAGGTGATCGGGTCGGTATCAAACGGGTGTCATTCGGTTCGGTTGTATTTCAGATTTGTAATTTTCGGATACGTGTTACGACGAGCCACACTTGGGTCGGGTCCGTTAGTCACGTTTCACTTGAAAATCGGTTAGTCGAGCTATGGGGTTAGCATCAGTTTAGTGTAGGTTGAAGTTCGTGTCGAGAATCAATCGGTCGCGAGTAGTCATTAGTTAATAATTGGTTCGGTTTCACCAGGTACTGATCAATTCGAGTATTTTTCAAGTAGAATTCGACTATGAATTACTAATTACTATAGATCGAGTCAATATCAGATTAAGTTGTTAGTCATTTTTTAATTGATAAGATTTCCTTTACTTAAAGCAAAATTAGTTAAAATACAAATCAATTAGTAAACATTCTTACTTTGTTACTTTTACTTGTTTGACTGAAATTGAAATTATAAAGTTCTATCAATTTTCATCTAATTCGATTCAAGGTAGCTAAATCAACATTTATTATTTATATTAACTCAATATATGAAACACGTATTTATAAAATTTTATTTATCAAAATATCTATCACTTTATAAGATTAACTAATAAGATAAATGAATATGAGTCCATCATACTTATATGCAAAAAAATTAGTTCACGTTTACAGATGTTCAATCTAAAATTCGTTCGGATTAAGTAGATTTTAGCCGGATCGGGTTCAGTTTCGAGCATGATTCGAGTCGGATATGACTCGGGTTGGTCATTATTAGGTTCGGGTAATCTCGGTTAATGGTTATCTGTCGGTTATAAAAATCGGTCATATCTCGGGTTTAGTTTTCCCTTTTCCGGTTGTAGGTCGGTTCGTTTACGGTTTCGGTTCGGGTGATGTCAGTTCGCTAAACTTAAAAAATGAGCACATGATCAGGGTGGTTTTGGTACGGGTTTTTGGGTCGGGTTACTTTTGAGCAGTTCTAGATTGTGTGGTTCTTCTTGTTTTATGGTGTGCAACAAATGAATATGCAAGGATTAGTACATGAATATGAATTCCAAGTGGACCATTAATAGAAGAAGCAAACTACACAAAGAGTGCAACCCTGTGCACACGTTTCTGACCAAAAGAAAACAAGCCTAGAGAGTAATGAAAACAAAGAATTGGGTGCACACTACAGGTTTCTGCACACGTTTCCTTATTGTGTGCTAAACTCAAGGGTAATCAAATTCATTCAAACACAAGCAATAGAATTATTTCCACACAAATAAAAAAGAATTAGACACAGAAACAAAGAAAGAAAAGAAGAAGAAAAAAAAATCAGAATTGGGTGTTCTTGATTCTGACAGAAAGCTGCTGTATGCAATCAATATCGGTCACGTACTCTCCAAAAAAAATGTAAACTAACAGTACACTCACGCTAGGACTACTTAGTAATATAATCAAACAAGTTTGGAAAGATCTCACCAAGTAAAGCCACGAAAGGAAAAAAATGCTGCAGAAATTCCACAATGCTGCAATTCTTGATGATTCTTGATCTTTATGCGTCCTTTAGGCCCTCCCACGATCAGGCTCTGATACCAATTGGACTGAATTTGGGAAGGGAAATCTTCAATGCAACGTGAGGAAGAAGCCCAGCCCTTGATTCCTCACAAATTGATAGCCCACACGTCCCAAATGCAATCAAGACAGTGGATACCTTCACAAAACAGCCACAATGCTTCTAGGTTGAATCTTGGTTTTAAAGACTAAGTACTTTGCTTCTCTAATGCCAATAATTCCCTAACACCACTAAGGACTACTCTTAGTTGTATTGGGAGAAGATCTTGTACTACTCAAGATCTTTGAGTGTTCATACACACCCACGAAAACAAAGGAAAGAAAAATCCAATGTTGCTATTTTATTCCAAACTGAAATCTCCCTCTTGATACAAGGCTAATGCCATCTATTTATAGGCCTAAAATGGGAAGGAAAATATACTAAGACTATTGATGACTCAGCCACACTAATTATAATGTCTAAAACATTCATGTATTTAACACGTGAGAAAAAAAACTCAAAAACACCACAATTTGCTGCTGTGCAACTGATCAGAAACGCCTTCTGACCATGCGACCTTCCTCTGTTCTTTTTGGTGTCTTCCAATGGTTGTTTTTGGAATCTTTTGATCATGGCAAGGAGGTCTAAGTGCAAGGATTCCATTATTATACTTTGAGCCCTCAAAGGAGTCTAGGTTCATGCTGGCCCAAGCCCTCAAGGTCTGCTGGTCCGCGTTTTCACACAAAGGCTGCTGTAATATTGCTGTCAGCATTTCGTGCGACTGGGCTACCTTCAACCCATTTTCTTTCCTCCTTCTCGTGCTTGAAAATGGTCTTCCAATGGCTTGATGGAAAGATCCTAGTGTAGAGATTCCATTTCTACCTTCTATGCTTCCGAAGGTGTCATTGGCTCTTCTGTATAGAGTGTGCAAGGTCTGCTGTTCGCCACTTCGGGTCTGAATTTGTTGTGCCTTGGTTTGCAGCTGTGTGCTGTCTTTTGTGGGTTCTTTTAGTGTTACATCAGATGTGGGAAGTGTGGGGTTTGAACCATCATCCTCCGAAGGTGCTTCATTATCATTCCAAGGTGGTTTCCCAAGCTTTGCACCCATATTTGGTGCATTCCCCCCTCCTTTGAAGAGAATTTTCCTCAATTCTCCAATTTTAGAGGTGATAACAAACCTAGATGCCTCATGTGGTTTTACTTTGTGAACGTGCTTTCTAGGTTGGTTCTTCCTTTGCTCAAAGAGACTTGCTTCCCTTAGGTTCAACCGCATAATTTCACCATGGTTGTGTTGCTTCTGTCTGTCCAGGCCTTTGTTTCCTTTGTGCTGTGATCTTGCATTAGTGTTCTTTAATCTGCGTTGGCCTCTTGCACTAGGTCTCATCTAGCTTTCAACTTGCTTTGGAACATTGGTGGTGCACCTGTCAAATTCAGATACATCCATTAGTGGAGCATTCAGTACATCATTCCTTTTATTTACACAATAAAGAGCTTTTTTATGGCTCTTCCTAGTCAATAAAACCCTAGGTCCCTCCTCTGGGTATATGAGCTCCCTATCAGACTCAGAGTCAGATACATACTGTGTGACCTCCCCTGAGGCCTTAACTATGTATGTGCCATCTGGGTCTTCCTCCCTAGTGACATTACCCATCTCTTCTTCCCTACCATTGATGCTCACAAGTATAGTGTTAGGCTTCTCCCTACTCCTAATATCTTGCCACTCAGCTAGGGTGAATGCTCTATTGTTGGGGCAATTAACCTTAAAGTGTCCATGACCATGGCACTTGAAACAGACTACATCCTTTAGTGGGGTTATACTCTTGCCTTTGTGATCTGCATGTGCTTTAGGTGGTGAAGTTGTAGTGTGCACACTATGGTCATGTATGGGTTGACTACTCCTAGGTAGGGGTTGACTAGTGGTTTGTGACACCCTCTTCTTTGAATATTGTTCTAAAAGCATGGCTTGCTCCCCAGCTAGAGCTACAGTCAAGTGAGGCACAGTGGTTACCTTTATCCTTAGGTCTTCTCTCAGCCCACCTAAGAACTTACCCACCCTCATATCCTCTGAGTCTCTAATATCACAAAGTACAGAAAGTCTCTCCCACTCTTGGATATATTGTGCTACAGACCTATTACCTTGACTAAGGGTACTCCACTGCATAGACAATTGCTGTGTATAGTTACTAGGGACATATTTTCTTCTAAGAACCTTTCTCAATTTTTCCCAAGAATTTATTTTACCCTTGCCTTCCCTAAGTCTTTGTCTTTGGATTCCCTCTAACCAGGTTGCAGCTAACTTGGTCAACTTTACTTTGGCTACCTTGAATTTTTGTTCTTCTGGGGTATCCTTATATTCAAAATAGTTCTCTACGCTAGACTCCCAATCTATGTATTCCTCTGCGTTTAGGGATTGACCAGTGAACTCACTTATGTCTACCCTCAAACTCTTATCCTCTTGTGGTCTAGGTAGTGGGGTTCTGTCCTGGTTAGTCAATCCTAAGGTGGCCAGCCTTTGATTCAAAGCCTCTAGGGTCTCTTCTATCAATACCCTCCTATCCTCAGCATTCATATTGGATTATCACAAGTAACACAGTTCACAAAAAAAAAAAAAAAAAAAATTCAGATACTGAATTTTTTTTTTTTTAAAAAAACACTTCTGATATCAATAATAGATCAGATAAATTCTCAATGCCTTACTATCCTATTTTGAGGATACTGGATGTCACACAAGATAACTAACACCTTTTATCAAAGAATATAATGAAAGAAATAACAAATACAAGAACTCTCAAGGCACAGTACAAATAATTCTGAATATTGTGAAAGAAATATGCTGCAAGATTCACCAATTACATAGCACAATGTACAGAAATTGACTTCATCAAAACCAAAAACAACAAATTTTCGTTAACTTTGAACTTATGTTCTGTTTGTTTTTTTCAGTTTTACAAACAATCACTATGGGTTGTGCAAAATAGGTTCTTGATATTTCTAGATCTTGTATTCTGATTTTGTTAAATGTGTGCACAAACCCAAAGAAGAAATGAAAAAAATCAGCAAATGCACAAAACACAACAACCAATTTGCACCAACAAATGTTGCACCAAATTCCTGACAGCAATGAATTTGTGTTTAAATTCTTGGAATTTTCCTTGATAATTTCTCTATTGATCGTTTATAGGTGAGAATTAATAGTAATAGCACATTGCAAATCAAAGAACCTATGATTACTTTGATCAACTCACCCTAAAAAAAACCAATCCTCATGCCAAAACAGGAAGCAGTAATGAGTAGAAACAACAGGATGTGCACGAAAGAAAATTAATTTTGATGTTTCTGATTTTTTTTCTTTTGAAGTGTTTTGGTGACTCAAGATTGTGTGGTTCTTCTTGTTTTATGGTGTGCAACAAATGAATATGCAAGGATTAGTACATGAATATGAATTCCAAGTGGACCATTAATAGAAGAAGCAAACTACACAAAGAGTGCAACCCTGTGCACACGTTTCTGACCAAAAGAAAACAAGCCTAGAGAGTAATGAAAACAAAGAATTGGGTGCACACTACAGGTTTCTGCACACGTTTCCTTATTGTGTGCTAAACTCAAGGGTAATCAAATTCATTCAAACACAAGCAATAGAATTATTTCCACACAAATAAAAAAGAATTAGACACAGAAACAAAGAAAGAAAAGAAGAAGAAAAAAAAATCAGAATTGGGTGTTCTTGATTCTGACAGAAAGCTGCTGTATGCAATCAATATCGGTCACGTACTCTCCAAAAAAAATGTAAACTAACAGTACACTCACGCTAGGACTACTTAGTAATATAATCAAACAAGTTTGGAAAGATCTCACCAAGTAAAGCCACGAAAGGAAAAAAATGCTGCAGAAATTCCACAATGCTGCAATTCTTGATGATTCTTGATCTTTATGCGTCCTTTAGGCCCTCCCACGATCAGGCTCTGATACCAATTGGACTGAATTTGGGAAGGGAAATCTTCAATGCAACGTGAGGAAGAAGCCCAGCCCTTGATTCCTCACAAATTGATAGCCCACACGTCCCAAATGCAATCAAGACAGTGGATACCTTCACAAAACAGCCACAATGCTTCTAGGTTGAATCTTGGTTTTAAAGACTAAGTACTTTGCTTCTCTAATGCCAATAATTCCCTAACACCACTAAGGACTACTCTTAGTTGTATTGGGAGAAGATCTTGTACTACTCAAGATCTTTGAGTGTTCATACACACCCACGAAAACAAAGGAAAGAAAAATCCAATGTTGCTATTTTATTCCAAACTGAAATCTCCCTCTTGATACAAGGCTAATGCCATCTATTTATAGGCCTAAAATGGGAAGGAAAATATACTAAGACTATTGATGACTCAGCCACACTAATTATAATGTCTAAAACATTCATGTATTTAACACGTGAGAAAAAAAACTCAAAAACACCACAATTTGCTGCTGTGCAACTGATCAGAAACGCCTTCTGACCATGCGACCTTCCTCTGTTCTTTTTGGTGTCTTCCAATGGTTGTTTTTGGAATCTTTTGATCATGGCAAGGAGGTCTAAGTGCAAGGATTCCATTATTATACTTTGAGCCCTCAAAGGAGTCTAGGTTCATGCTGGCCCAAGCCCTCAAGGTCTGCTGGTCCGCGTTTTCACACAAAGGCTGCTGTAATATTGCTGTCAGCATTTCGTGCGACTGGGCTACCTTCAACCCATTTTCTTTCCTCCTTCTCGTGCTTGAAAATGGTCTTCCAATGGCTTGATGGAAAGATCCTAGTGTAGAGATTCCATTTCTACCTTCTATGCTTCCGAAGGTGTCATTGGCTCTTCTGTATAGAGTGTGCAAGGTCTGCTGTTCGCCACTTCGGGTCTGAATTTGTTGTGCCTTGGTTTGCAGCTGTGTGCTGTCTTTTGTGGGTTCTTTTAGTGTTACATCAGATGTGGGAAGTGTGGGGTTTGAACCATAATCCTCCGAAGGTGCTTCATTATCATTCCAAGGTGGTTTCCCAAGCTTTGCACCCATATTTGGTGCATTCCCCCCTCCTTTGAAGAGAATTTTCCTCAATTCTCCAATTTTAGAGGTGATAACAAACCTAGATGCCTCATGTGGTTTTACTTTGTGAACGTGCTTTCTAGGTTGGTTCTTCCTTTGCTCAAAGAGACTTGCTTCCCTTAGGTTCAACCGCATAATTTCACCATGGTTGTGTTGCTTCTGTCTGTCCAGGCCTTTGTTTCCTTTGTGCTGTGATCTTGCATTAGTGTTCTTTAATCTGCGTTGGCCTCTTGCACTAGGTCTCATCTAGCTTTCAACTTGCTTTGGAACATTGGTGGTGCACCTGTCAAATTCAGATACATCCATTAGTGGAGCATTCAGTACATCATTCCTTTTATTTACACAATAAAGAGCTTTTTTATGGCTCTTCCTAGTCAATAAAACCCTAGGTCCCTCCTCTGGGTATATGAGCTCCCTATCAGACTCAGAGTCAGATACATACTGTGTGACCTCCCCTGAGGCCTTAACTATGTATGTGCCATCTGGGTCTTCCTCCCTAGTGACATTACCCATCTCTTCTTCCCTACCATTGATGCTCACAAGTATAGTGTTAGGCTTCTCCCTACTCCTAATATCTTGCCACTCAGCTAGGGTGAATGCTCTATTGTTGGGGCAATTAACCTTAAAGTGTCCATGACCATGGCACTTGAAACAGACTACATCCTTTAGTGGGGTTATACTCTTGCCTTTGTGATCTGCATGTGCTTTAGGTGGTGAAGTTGTAGTGTGCACACTATGGTCATGTATGGGTTGACTACTCCTAGGTAGGGGTTGACTAGTGGTTTGTGACACCCTCTTCTTTGAATATTGTTCTAAAAGCATGGCTTGCTCCCCAGCTAGAGCTACAGTCAAGTGAGGCACAGTGGTTACCTTTATCCTTAGGTCTTCTCTCAGCCCACCTAAGAACTTACCCACCCTCATATCCTCTGAGTCTCTAATATCACAAAGTACAGAAAGTCTCTCCCACTCTTGGATATATTGTGCTACAGACCTATTACCTTGACTAAGGGTACTCCACTGCATAGACAATTGCTGTGTATAGTTACTAGGGACATATTTTCTTCTAAGAACCTTTCTCAATTTTTCCCAAGAATTTATTTTACCCTTGCCTTCCCTAAGTCTTTGTCTTTGGATTCCCTCTAACCAGGTTGCAGCTAACTTGGTCAACTTTACTTTGGCTACCTTGAATTTTTGTTCTTCTGGGGTATCCTTATATTCAAAATAGTTCTCTACGCTAGACTCCCAATCTATGTATTCCTCTGCGTTTAGGGATTGACCAGTGAACTCACTTATGTCTACCCTCAAACTCTTATCCTCTTGTGGTCTAGGTAGTGGGGTTCTGTCCTGGTTAGTCAATCCTAAGGTGGCCAGCCTTTGATTCAAAGCCTCTAGGGTCTCTTCTATCAATACCCTCCTATCCTCAGCATTCATATTGGATTATCACAAGTAACACAGTTCACAAAAAAAAAAAAAAAAAAATTCAGATACTGAATTTTTTTTTTTAAAAAAAACACTTCTGATATCAATAATAGATCAGATAAATTCTCAATGCCTTACTATCCTATTTTGAGGATACTGGATGTCACACAAGATAACTAACACCTTTTATCAAAGAATATAATGAAAGAAATAACAAATACAAGAACTCTCAAGGCACAGTACAAATAATTCTGAATATTGTGAAAGAAATATGCTGCAAGATTCACCAATTACATAGCACAATGTACAGAAATTGACTTCATCAAAACCAAAAACAACAAATTTTCGTTAACTTTGAACTTATGTTCTGTTTGTTTTTTTCAGTTTTACAAACAATCACTATGGGTTGTGCAAAATAGGTTCTTGATATTTCTAGATCTTGTATTCTGATTTTGTTAAATGTGTGCACAAACCCAAAGAAGAAATGAAAAAAATCAGCAAATGCACAAAACACAACAACCAATTTGCACCAACAAATGTTGCACCAAATTCCTGACAGCAATGAATTTGTGTTTAAATTCTTGGAATTTTCCTTGATAATTTCTCTATTGATCGTTTATAGGTGAGAATTAATAGTAATAGCACATTGCAAATCAAAGAACCTATGATTACTTTGATCAACTCACCCTAAAAAAAACCAATCCTCATGCCAAAACAGGAAGCGGTAATGAGTAGAAACAACAGGATGTGCACGAAAGAAAATTAATTTTGATGTTTCTGATTTTTTTTCTTTTGAAGTGTTTTGGTGACTCAAGATTGTGTGGTTCTTCTTGTTTTATGGTGTGCAACAAATGAATATGCAAGGATTAGTACATGAATATGAATTCCAAGTGGACCATTAATAGAAGAAGCAAACTACACAAAGAGTGCAACCCTGTGCACACGTTTCTGACCAAAAGAAAACAAGCCTAGAGAGTAATGAAAACAAAGAATTGGGTGCACACTACAGGTTTCTGCACACGTTTCCTTATTGTGTGCTAAACTCAAGGGTAATCAAATTCATTCAAACACAAGCAATAGAATTATTTCCACACAAATAAAAAAGAATTAGACACAGAAACAAAGAAAGAAAAGAAGAAGAAAAAAAAATCAGAATTGGGTGTTCTTGATTCTGACAGAAAGCTGCTGTATGCAATCAATATCGGTCACGTACTCTCCAAAAAAAATGTAAACTAACAGTACACTCACGCTAGGACTACTTAGTAATATAATCAAACAAGTTTGGAAAGATCTCACCAAGTAAAGCCACGAAAGGAAAAAAATGCTGCAGAAATTCCACAATGCTGCAATTCTTGATGATTCTTGATCTTTATGCGTCCTTTAGGCCCTCCCACGATCAGGCTCTGATACCAATTGGACTGAATTTGGGAAGGGAAATCTTCAATGCAACGTGAGGAAGAAGCCCAGCCCTTGATTCCTCACAAATTGATAGCCCACACGTCCCAAATGCAATCAAGACAGTGGATACCTTCACAAAACAGCCACAATGCTTCTAGGTTGAATCTTGGTTTTAAAGACTAAGTACTTTGCTTCTCTAATGCCAATAATTCCCTAACACCACTAAGGACTACTCTTAGTTGTATTGGGAGAAGATCTTGTACTACTCAAGATCTTTGAGTGTTCATACACACCCACGAAAACAAAGGAAAGAAAAATCCAATGTTGCTATTTTATTCCAAACTGAAATCTCCCTCTTGATACAAGGCTAATGCCATCTATTTATAGGCCTAAAATGGGAAGGAAAATATACTAAGACTATTGATGACTCAGCCACACTAATTATAATGTCTAAAACATTCATGTATTTAACACGTGATAAAAAAAACTCAAAAACACCACAATTTGCTGCTGTGCAACTGATCAGAAACGCCTTCTGACCATGCGACCTTCCTCTGTTCTTTTTGGTGTCTTCCAATGGTTGTTTTTGGAATCTTTTGATCATGGCAAGGAGGTCTAAGTGCAAGGATTCCATTATTATACTTTGAGCCCTCAAAGGAGTCTAGGTTCATGCTGGCCCAAGCCCTCAAGGTCTGCTGGTCCGCGTTTTCACACAAAGGCTGCTGTAATATTGCTGTCAGCATTTCGTGCGACTGGGCTACCTTCAACCCATTTTCTTTCCTCCTTCTCGTGCTTGAAAATGGTCTTCCAATGGCTTGATGGAAAGATCCTAGTGTAGAGATTCCATTTCTACCTTCTATGCTTCCGAAGGTGTCATTGGCTCTTCTGTATAGAGTGTGCAAGGTCTGCTGTTCGCCACTTCGGGTCTGAATTTGTTGTGCCTTGGTTTGCAGCTGTGTGCTGTCTTTTGTGGGTTCTTTTAGTGTTACATCAAATGTGGGAAGTGTGGGGTTTGAACCATCATCCTCCGAAGGTGCTTCATTATCATTCCAAGGTGGTTTCCCAAGCTTTGCACCCATATTTGGTGCATTCCCCCCTCCTTTGAAGAGAATTTTCCTCAATTCTCCAATTTTAGAGGTGATAACAAACCTAGATGCCTCATGTGGTTTTACTTTGTGAACGTGCTTTCTAGGTTGGTTCTTCCTTTGCTCAAAGAGACTTGCTTCCCTTAGGTTCAACCGCATAATTTCACCATGGTTGTGTTGCTTCTGTCTGTCCAGGCCTTTGTTTCCTTTGTGCTGTGATCTTGCATTAGTGTTCTTTAATCTGCGTTGGCCTCTTGCACTAGGTCTCATCTTGCTTTCAACTTGCTTTGGAACATTGGTGGTGCACCTGTCAAATTCAGATACATCCATTAGTGGAGCATTCAGTACATCATTCCTTTTATTTACACAATAAAGAGCTTTTTTATGGCTCTTCCTAGTCAATAAAACCCTAGGTCCCTCCTCTGGGTATATGAGCTCCCTATCAGACTCAGAGTCAGATACATACTGTGTGACCTCCCCTGAGGCCTTAACTATGTATGTGCCATCTGGGTCTTCCTCCCTAGTGACATTACCCATCTCTTCTTCCCTACCATTGATGCTCACAAGTATAGTGTTAGGCTTCTCCCTACTCCTAATATCTTGCCACTCAGCTAGGGTGAATGCTCTATTGTTGGGGCAATTAACCTTAAAGTGTCCATGACCATGGCACTTGAAACAGACTACATCCTTTAGTGGGGTTATACTCTTGCCTTTGTGATCTGCATGTGCTTTAGGTGGTGAAGTTATAGTGTGCACACTATGGTCATGTATGGGTTGACTACTCCTAGGTAGGGGTTGACAAGTGGTTTGTGACACCCTCTTCTTTGAATATTGTTCTAAAAGCATGGCTTGCTCCCCAGCTAGAGCTACAGTCAAGTGAGGCACAGTGGTTACCTTTATCCTTAGGTCTTCTCTCAGCCCACCTAAGAACTTACCCACCCTCATATCCTCTGAGTCTCTAATATCACAAAGTACAGAAAGTCTCTCCCACTCTTGGATATATTGTGCTACAGACCTATTACCTTGACTAAGGGTACTCCACTGCATAGACAATTGCTGTGTATAGTTACTAGGGACATATTTTCTTCTAAGAACCTTTCTCAATTTTTCCCAAGAATTTATTTTACCCTTGCCTTCCCTAAGTCTTTGTCTTTGGATTCCCTCTAACCAGGTTGCAGCTAATTTGGTCAACTTTACTTTGGCTACCTTGAATTTTTGTTCTTCTGGGGTATCCTTATATTCAAAATAGTTCTCTACGCTAGACTCCCAATCTATGTATTCCTCTGCGTTTAGGGATTGACCAGTGAACTCACTTATGTCTACCCTCAAACTCTTATCCTCTTGTGGTCTAGGTAGTGGGGTTCTGTCCTGGTTAGTCAATCCTAAGGTGGCCAGCCTTTGGTTCAAAGCCTCTAGGGTCTCTTCTATCAATACCCTCCTATCCTCAGCATTCATATTGGATTATCACAAGTAACACAGTTCACAAAAAAAAAAAAAAAAAAAAAAAAATTCAGATACTGAATTTTTTTTTTTTTTTAAAAAAACACTTCTGATATCAATAATAGATCAGATAAATTCTCAATGCCTTACTATCCTATTTTGAGGATACTGGATGTCACACAAGATAACTAACACCTTTTATCAAAGAATATAATGAAAGAAATAACAAATACAAGAACTCTCAAGGCACAGTACAAATAATTCTGAATATTGTGAAAGAAATATGCTGCAAGATTCACCAATTACATAGCACAATGTACAGAAATTGACTTCATCAAAACCAAAAACAACAAATTTTCGTTAACTTTGAACTTATGTTCTGTTTGTTTTTTTCAGTTTTACAAACAATCACTATGGGTTGTGCAAAATAGGTTCTTGATATTTCTAGATCTTGTATTCTGATTTTGTTAAATGTGTGCACAAACCCAAAGAAGAAATGAAAAAAATCAGCAAATGCACAAAACACAACAACCAATTTGCACCAACAAATGTTGCACAAAATTCCTGACAGCAATGAATTTGTGTTTAAATTCTTGGAATTTTCCTTGATAATTTCTCTATTGATCGTTTATAGGTGAGAATTAATAGTAATAGCACATTGCAAATCAAAGAACCTATGATTACTTTGATCAACTCACCCTAAAAAAAACCAATCCTCATGCCAAAACAGGAAGCGGTAATGAGTAGAAACAACAGGATGTGCACGAAAGAAAATTAATTTTGATGTTTCTGATTTTTTTTCTTTTGAAGTGTTTTGGTGACTCAAGATTGTGTGGTTCTTCTTGTTTTATGGTGTGCAACAAATGAATATGCAAGGATTAGTACATGAATATGAATTCCAAGTGGACCATTAATAGAAGAAGCAAACTACACAAAGAGTGCAACCCTGTGCACACGTTTCTGACCAAAAGAAAACAAGCCTAGAGAGTAATGAAAACAAAGAATTGGGTGCACACTACAGGTTTCTGCACACGTTTCCTTATTGTGTGCTAAACTCAAGGGTAATCAAATTCATTCAAACACAAGCAATAGAATTATTTCCACACAAATAAAAAAGAATTAGACACAGAAACAAAGAAAGAAAAGAAGAAGAAAAAAAAATCAGAATTGGGTGTTCTTGATTCTGACAGAAAGCTGCTGTATGCAATCAATATCGGTCACGTACTCTCCAAAAAAAATGTAAACTAACAGTACACTCACGCTAGGACTACTTAGTAATATAATCAAACAAGTTTGGAAAGATCTCACCAAGTAAAGCCACGAAAGGAAAAAAATGCTGCAGAAATTCCACAATGCTGCAATTCTTGATGATTCTTGATCTTTATGCGTCCTTTAGGCCCTCCCACGATCAGGCTCTGATACCAATTGGACTGAATTTGGGAAGGGAAATCTTCAATGCAACGTGAGGAAGAAGCCCAGCCCTTGATTCCTCACAAATTGATAGCCCACACGTCCCAAATGCAATCAAGACAGTGGATACCTTCACAAAACAGCCACAATGCTTCTAGGTTGAATCTTGGTTTTAAAGACTAAGTACTTTGCTTCTCTAATGCCAATAATTCCCTAACACCACTAAGGACTACTCTTAGTTGTATTGGGAGAAGATCTTGTACTACTCAAGATCTTTGAGTGTTCATACACACCCACGAAAACAAAGGAAAGAAAAATCCAATGTTGCTATTTTATTCCAAACTGAAATCTCCCTCTTGATACAAGGCTAATGCCATCTATTTATAGGCCTAAAATGGGAAGGAAAATATACTAAGACTATTGATGACTCAGCCACACTAATTATAATGTCTAAAACATTCATGTATTTAACACGTGATAAAAAAAAACTCAAAAACACCACAATTTGCTGCTGTGCAACTGATCAGAAACGCCTTCTGACCATGCGACCTTCCTCTGTTCTTTTTGGTGTCTTCCAATGGTTGTTTTTGGAATCTTTTGATCATGGCAAGGAGGTTTAAGTGCAAGGATTCCATTATTATACTTTGAGCCCTCAAAGGAGTCTAGGTTCATGCTGGCCCAAGCCCTCAAGGTCTGCTGGTCCGCGTTTTCACACAAAGGCTGCTGTAATATTGCTGTCAGCATTTCGTGCGACTGGGCTACCTTCAACCCATTTTCTTTCCTCCTTCTCGTGCTTGAAAATGGTCTTCCAATGGCTTGATGGAAAGATCCTAGTGTAGAGATTCCATTTCTACCTTCTATGCTTCCGAAGGTGTCATTGGCTCTTCTGTATAGAGTGTGCAAGGTCTGCTGTTCGCCACTTCGGGTCTGAATTTGTTGTGCCTTGGTTTGCAGCTGTGTGCTGTCTTTTGTGGGTTCTTTTAGTGTTACATCAGATGTGGGAAGTGTGGGGTTTGAACCATCATCCTCCGAAGGTGCTTCATTATCATTCCAAGGTGGTTTCCCAAGCTTTGCACCCATATTTGGTGCAGAGTAAGATTTAAAGAACGACAAGAGGGAAAGCATACCAGATTTGAGTGAGAAGAAGAGCGAGTAAGCAAGCGAGGAGGAAGAAATGGGGAAAATGAGAGTGAAGACAAGGAATTGATGGAGAACATAATGGAAAAGCAGCGAAATGGGAACAGGGTTTTTACTGTTCATTATGGACAGTATTCAGGCTTTGCGTATGTTTTATATATAGAGGATAGATTCCATCAAAGATCTTCAATTCTCTGAGACCAGTCAACTGGATATCTTACATGCTGAATTCTCAAATGAGAAAGACGTGAAGGACAATGTCACTAATTTTCCCTTAGACTGCCTACAGACAATGTTTTTTTTAAAGTGTAAATTGATGCACTTCCCCTAGTGCTAAAGGAAGAGAACTTGGATGTGAATCTTGATGGTAGAGATGAAGCAACCTCAAAAAGAGCTGGAGCTCTACATGATTGTCAGAATGATCATTTTAAGAAAGTGTGTGGGCAATCAGAGGTAAGAGTAGATTACTTAATTGTTTTGCATTTGATCAATTAAAATCCTTACATGAGTAAAATGAAAAACTTCACATGTTAGAGGATTTTAGTTGATTATGAAATTCATGAAAGATTACATATTTCTCAAACACTAAAAATGAAAATCATGATCTACAACATTGAAAGAACCTGAGCATCTATGAACACTAAATTAATTGAACAACGATATTCAGGCAGCAAAAGTGTTGTTCGGATCAACCAGCTACACAGAAACAAGAAGCAACAACTTCTGTCAGAATGATGCTTCAAAGACTTGACAACAGAATTCTTTTGTTGTTGCTGGGCAGAATGCAAGACAATAACAATCAAAACACCAGATTACGTTGAGCCATAGCATTAGTTTAAAAACTAAAAACTACAACTGCACGTCTGCTCATGACAGCAACCAGACAGCAGAAGGCTATTCAACATTTAATACCACGCAAACAAAGCATAAAAATTAGCAAAAGAAAATGTCAAGCCCCATTACATTCAGATATTGTCAGGGGTAATGTCAAGCAAAAATATTTGGATGTTCATTAACGCATTAAGGATAAATGCAGATATGTTATGCAAATTACCAGAATTCAAAGATGATTCATAATTGCTGACATCTTCTGATAGTGCTCTTCCCCGTGTTTAATTAGTGAAAAAGCATTTGGATGATCATTTACCTGGCTGGCAAAGAACAAATTAGTCGTTCAAGAGAAGACAAGCATAGATAAACAACTCGACACCTCTTAAGAAAATTCCAACGAACGTTACACATTACATTGTTTTTCCATACACTCACAAAATTTCCACACCTTAAGCAATGGTTTCCCAAAACTGGTCTTCTTAGATGCAATATCTTTAATATGTTACAGAAGCTGCTTTAGTTCCGTGGAAAACATCAGCCATAAAATTCACCAGTGTAGGTACTAATCTACAATAAATCATGTATCCAAGCCAATCGACTCTCAATGATAGAACTAATAATAGCTTAGTAGTCTATTGAACATAAATATTTATCAATGAAACCCTGACAAATATTATAACTGAAAACTATCATAACTATCAATGAAAACTATCATAATCGTCAATCACCAAAACATGTATGATCAAAGCAAACCTCTTTATCTGTCATTAAAATCAACAAATTAATATGGAAAAAACAAAAGGAAAACACATCATTGGAAGTAAAAGCCCCCCATTTCCAATTCATGAAGAAAGTGGATTTGATTTCAATTTTGAAAAAAAAGCCCTAAAATCAGAAGAATCCCTAAATTTGAACAATGTGATCCAGCATATTTATGAAAATTCTCAATTAAATGCAAAAAAATGAACCCTGAATTCAAAATCCCAAAAAATAACCTGATTTACCTTCGTTTGGTGAAAAATACTCTAATCCTTAGTTGAATAAATCCATAGATGATCTTGGAAAATACCTTAGTTGAATTACCTGATCATGTAAGTTTGCATTTACTTAGTTGAAAAGCAAATGGAGAATGAGCAAAAGTTTGCGTTTATCTTCAATGGCAGAACTTGAGTGAGAGAGAACAAAATTTAATGACGAAAATGGAGAATGAGATAACACATAAGTGAGGCAGAAAGAAAAGGAACCAGCAAAATGAGGGAAGGGAAATGACAAAATCAAATTATATCAAAACATGATCATCCACATTACAATCAAACTGATTCATATACAAAATCAAAAATTGAAAGAAACCCTCAGAATTATTCACGAAACCTTTTCTTTAAACCAAAAATTGTCACAAGCACACCTAACTTTCGTTTTCTTTTTCTTGTTTATTTTTCAAAAAAATTGCTACATCAGTTCATATATCTACGGTTTGAAGAGTTTGTTAGCTTCCTCACAAACGGCCCGAAAATCTTCATCGGAATAGCCATATGATCTGCTAGAATGCCAATCAGGGTTCTTGGTGTCGAAAAGTTGATGTCGATCAGCGGAGATTTCATCGGCAGTGAGATCAGAGGCAAAAAGGATTCTACGGTTATCGCGAGAAACATTGCGAAGCTGTTTGATTTGATCAACGGAGTTTGGGGAAGTCATCTCCGACACCCAAATCTTGGTATCGCGGGCGAGCTCTAGAGATTCAGAAAGAACTTCATACTCCGAAAAGTTCGTAACAGTTAGAATGGGTAATGAATTCAATTTCTTGATTATTTTTTCGTGCTCATCCGCCATTTCACTAAACATATCTATTTCCATTTTTTTACCAAGCTCCTTGAAGTCCTTTTGTTTTAGAGTAACATCCATATTGTCTTTTATGTCTATCTCATCTTCATATTCTCTTGAATTAAACTCATTGATTCTGATCTTGCAAGCCACCAAACAGCGGACTTGGACATTGCTCTCATCCGGTGATGGCGTAGAATTGAGAACTAATACTGAATCATCTCTTTCGTCTTCTTGGTGGTCCAGAAAGTGAGGAATGTATGGAGGTTGTTGTGGAAGCTGCGGTGGAGATGGAGGGAGTGGAGGTGAGGGTGGGGGTGGTAGGTCAGCCATCCGTAAATTTTTGTGAATTTGCTCGATCAAGAAGCCGTTAATGGCGTTTTAGAGGTGATGAACATGCAAGAAATAAGAGACAGAAAAGCAATTTCTTGAAATCTTGCTATGATTATTGTTACAGCTATGGCCTACACTTTTTTCTATTATATAGTACACTGTTCATTACAGTAAAAGTAGAGTCTCTTATAGAGCTGTTCAAAAGAGACCCGACCTGAAAATTCGAACCGAAATCGAAAGTAAATCGACCCGAAAATATCTTCCGTTTTCAGGGTTATCAAACCGATAATACCCGAACCGATGTTGTACCCGAACCAGTTGACAACCGAAACGGGAAAGCTGAACCCGAAATATAACCGAGTTTTGTAACCGATACATAACCGTTAACCGAGATAACCCGAACCTAAAAATGACCGACCCGAGTCATATCTGACCCAAATCATGCTCAAAACCGAACTCGATCCGGCTAAAACCGACTTAACCCGAACGAATTTTAAATCGAATTGCTTTAAACCTGAACCAATTTTTAAGATATAAGTATGATATACTTATATTCGATCATTTTATTAGTTAATCTAATAAATACATGATTTCATATATTTAGAGCTAATAATCAATGGTCAATGTTTATTAAACTACTTTTAATCGTACTAGAGGAAAATTTATAGAACTTTATATTTTTAATTTTCGGTCAAACATGTAAAAGTAACAAAGTAATAATGATCACTAATTGATTTGCATTTTAACTATTTTGTTTTTGATCGATAGTAATTAGTAATACGTAGCCGAATTCTGTTTTCTAAAAAACCGAACCCGATCTGTACCCGACAAAATCGAACCAATTATTAACCGATGACAACCCGACACCAATTAACACTCGACCCGAACTTCAACCGGCATCGAACCGATGCTAACCCGATAGCTCAAATAACCGAACCGTGACTAACCGACCCGAGTGTGACCCGTCATAACAAACAGCCGAAACACAAACGATCCGAAATACAACCGAACCGAATGACCCCCGTCCGAAACCGACCCGATCACCCAAATGAACACCTATACTCTTATTACAATAAAGGACAAAAAGGGAATTGCAACCATAAACTAAAAACCCAATTTTTATTTGTCGCCACCCTTTTAATAAAATCGCCACCCCTAATTTTTATTAATTTATAAAAAATTTAAATTACGAAAATGCCATTGGACTTAAAACGAGTATAAAAACGATCGAATCGAACTCAAGAACACTTTTATCACTCTAAAACTCACTAAATTCTTTCAAAAAATTTTCGGGCTAAAGATTTGGATTCGGAATCGTTATCGCAAAACCGAGGTAATTCTAAACTCAATCTCGATTCAAAATTCAAAAAAAAAATTAAAAAAGGGGGAAATCGCATGTTTTGTGCAATTGTACCATGATACAATCGCACGTTTTGTGCGATTTTCCTTTCTTTTTTAATTTTTTTTTGTTTTTTTGGTACGATTTCCCTTTTTTTATTTTTTTTTAATTATAAATGTTATTATCATTATTATTACTTCCTCCGTATTTAATTATTTGCAACTTTGGGGTCCTTCACGGACTCCTAGGCAAAACTTTTAGTAGTGTATTAAAATAGATTAATGAGGTTAATGGGGTGGGATTATAGTATTATAATATTAAAAAGTAAGAGAGAGTATTAAAAAGTATGAGAGAGAGTATTAAAAAGTAAGAGAGAGTATAAAAAAGTAAGAGAGAGATAATAAAAAAGTAATAAAAAACTTTCTAGAAATGGAAACAAAAGAAAGTTGCAAATAATAGAATACGCCATTTTTAGTAAAAGTTGCAAATAACCAAATACGGAGGAAGTATATGTTATTGTTATTTAAATTTTATTATAAATGTTATTATTATTTGTTTATGTTATTATTATTAAATTTTATTATTAAATTTTGAGTTTTGGGGTATAGTGTGTCGTCATATATTTTTAGTGTTGTTGCATAATGACTGTTTCAAGATCCCTTTCTTCTACCTACTTCAAAGATGGCATTGTGATAGATTGTAAAATTTCATTGATGACCAAGAGAAAACATAATAGTTGAAGTAGAATTTGAAATTGCAAGCCATGAGATTAGCAATAATGGAGTGGATATATTGTGTCCCCCTTAAAGCAAAACAAAAGGTCGTCCACCAAAGAAAAGAGAACGGAGTGGAAAAGATTTGGGCAAGAAGAAAACGAAGTGTTGTTCTATGTGCAAGCAACATGGTCATACTAAACCAAAATGTCCAAACAAAGAAAATATGTTTTCTTTAAACAATTTTAATGAAACAACTACATCGACATCACAAAAGAAACAAAAAAACGGCAGAGGATTTGGGATTGAATAATGAATCCTATTTTTACTCTTAAGTACTAGGTAATGTTATATTATATTTTCAATTTTCCATTATTTGTTTCGTGAGTTTTTATATTCTTTTAATTTTAATTTTAGGTAACTCTATAGATCTTTTTGCAGTAAAAATCAAAATTACATTAATGAAGAGAATTTACATTTTTTTATGCTTAGCCCTAAGGGCTACATATATCAAAACCCTTAATAAAATTATTCTCATATTTTTCATTTTTTAATATGAAATTATTATAAACTCCCTCCGTTCCTTAAAGAAATTCCCACTTTCTACTTTAAGATGTTTCAATTGTTGTTCCCATAAGAAATCTTTCCATTTATATCACAAATTTTGGACAAAATTAACCTCACTCATCCTCATTTTAATATTTTAATAATGATTATGGTCCCCACATATCTTCCACTAAGTCCATTTTAACATTTATATTTTCCTTATGGTCCCCATATGTTTTCCACTAACTTTATAAAAATATTTTTTAATTGGTTGTGGCCTCCATATTTTTTCCACTAACTTTCTTTAAATAATTTTTTAATATTTGTGGTCCCCACTTTTCCTCCATCAAATTTATTATTCAATAAAATAATATCTCTACTATCTAAAAGATTCTACTTTTCTTAGTTCCCATGAACATTCTCTAAGGGAACATCAATAGGGGACGGAGGGAGTATTATAAATGTGCGTTGACCCAACAAATAAAACAGTCGTATTGAAAGATCAATGAATGAACTATTTAAATTGTCCGGACGGTTCGAGTCTAAACAGATTTTGACCTGTCCCAACCCATTTTAAATTGACTCGATCTGATCCATTAAAATTTGACACAGGCCACAGCCCAACCTTATTAACAGCTCTACTCATAATGACATTTTTTTTTCTATAATCACCCCTTGGTGTAATTTGATGAAAAAAATTATTCTAACTATTAATTTATAACTTCATCACTGCTCATTTTAACTAGGGATCACAATGGGTTAGACTCGGCTCGGATTATACATACTCCGACTTTGCTCCAAATAATAGTCGGACTTTTTTTCAGTCCACCTCCACTCGGAGTCGGATTATGCATACTCCAAGTTTGCGCCGACTCGAACTCTCGGACCTCCAACGGAGACGGATTATTATCAAACTTTATCATTGTGATATTGTACTAATGATTTTAAAGCATACAAAATTAACAAAATATATTTTTCAAATACAATTTAACAAAAAAAATTTGTACTTTGAATTCACGTTTAATAAGAGAAATAGTCCTATTACCACAAGTTAACAAAATTTTCTCGCATTTTATTTGGCGTATTTTATTTCTCTTGATTTGATTTGTCGTATTTTGATTGATTAAAATAAATAAAAATGCCAAGTAATTTTTCTAAATCGAAAATTACAATTACTATGAGAGAGAGCTTGAATTAGTCACGTCTAGACTCTAGAGTTTTAAAGGAAACGAAATATTGGGGTAAAAGTCAAATTCAAAGTCGGATTTTCTTCAGGGTCGGAGTCGGGTCGGAGTGTCGGATTTTTAATAAGGTCCAACTCCGGTCCGTCTCTAACTCGGACTCAGATCATAAAGGCGGAGTCGGAGTCGGATAACTTTTTCCCTCGGACCAAGTCGGACTAGGGTCAGATTCAGACTGAATTGTCATCCTTAACTTTAAGGACATCAAAATTAGTGTAATTAAGTGTATACATCTAGTTTTTAACTGCAGACTACATTGATTTTGGTAAGAGCAATATTCTTTGTTTTTACAAGAATAACTTGCAAAATTTTATAAAAAGATTATGATTTCACCTTGTATGTCTTTACACGATCGAAGTTGAATTACAACCTTAGATTATGCAATTATAACTTTATAGTTGCATTTGTAACGTTATGACCTTATAGCGTTCATTAACTTGTAATTTTAAAGTGATCAATTATAATACTCCTATCATAATGTTCAATTATAACTTTATAATCATTGGGGTTGTTTGGTTGCACTTAATTCCCTTGGAATTACAATTTCCTAGGATTTTATATTCTGTGATTGTGTTTGGTTGCTCCAAAACGAGAGAGCATGAGAATTTTAATTTTCAAGAAAATTCCAATTCCCACAAAGTGTAGGAAATAAATTATTAAGGGGAGACCTTGGTCATTGAAAATTCTAAAAGGAATTAATTTTTTACATGCCAACCAAACAAGAAAATAAATTTTTTAGGAATTTGATTTAGGAATTTATTTCTCTTGAAAAGCAGTTTCGAGTTTATTTTTTTTGTCAACCAAACAAACTCTTAAAGTGATCAATTAAAACTTTTTATGAACAATTACTTCATTAAAGTACCAATTAGAACCTTAAAGTAATTAATTATACGTGATCAGTAATAACCTTCAAGGATAAATTAGAACATTAAAGTGATCAATTATAAACATAAAGTGAACAATATATAATTTTCAATCTTATTTGAAGATCCTTTAAAGCCGAAGGACTCTCTTACCGCACTCTCCTATTATGGGTATGAGTTATCTATCTTTCCTCCCAAACCCTGACCATAGTTTATCTATGAGCGAGATACACTGGGTATGATGATGATAAAGACTCACTTGGCAATTGGGCTTAAATAGTATGAGATTTCTCACCATGAGGTGATTTCTTACAAAACCAACTGCATTTTATACAAGTCGGAGAGAGTATAAACTAAGATCAAAATAAAATTAAGTCTCGGTGAAACAGTGTCAAAAGATGATATGATGCTTGGAAATTGGAATAGCGATGAAAATTAATCTTGGACCCGTTGACGCCTGTGGACCCCAATAGATAACAAAAGAGGTAAAATAATTTGGAAAGAAGAAACCAAATTACCTTAAATTTATTTGTGATTGAAACTGGATCACATTAAATTTAATAAAGAAAGACAAAGAAAACCCTTACCTTGGTGTCTGTACCAATTAGCAGCCTTGTGAAGCGAGCAGCGAAAGCTTTCTGAGCAGCATCAGCAGCCTAAGTGAAATTGCTAACCTGAAAATTGCTCCTCTAAGCAAAAACCCCATGAATGCAGCCGAAAAGCACAAGGCAATGTTCAGTATAAAGTTCTATAAGCATTAAAAATACTTCCTCCGTTCTTTTTAGTTGAGACATAGCACCACTGTTTTGTAAGAGAAAATGGTAGAACCATGTAGCCAAAGTTGTTAAAATCGTGATTCTACTTAGAATCGTTTAGAGAGGTAGAATCGAATCGTAGAATCGTACGATTCTACAAATAAACTTAAAAGTATTAAAAAATATCTAGTTTCTTATCATTATTATCCAATTCAAAAGTTTAAATTTATGAATTAAAGTTTCTTTGACTTTATTTATAAGAATATAACAAAAACTTTTCAATTATTAGTTTAAATCATCGTACCGATTAAGAAATTTAATTTTTAAAAGTTTTCATGATGGACAATTTGAAATTTATGTGTATATGTGAAAGAGATTAGTAAAATATGGTACATAAGAAAAATAAAAAATAATTCATACTACATAAGTAGAATCGGATCGTTAAATCGTAGAATCGTAAAATCGTGTTATGATTCTACCTCTAAAAATTTTATTCCAACTAGAATCGTAAGATTCTACAACTTTAAGATTCTACCTGCGATTCAAATCGCTCGCTTGTTTTTGGATCGTAAAATCGTAGAATCGTAGATTAGAATCGTGATTTTAACAACCATGCATGTAGCAACTAAAATGGAACATAGGATGTACAAGAACAACCTACACAATCAGAATCCATCGCATCAACCTGCCTAAGGGTACACCTTGAGCCCATATATTGACATTCGAAGAGCTATCTTGTTTACCATTATTAATTCTGTTGCTTTAATGAAACAGCCCAAACCGGCGTAAACAATATTATAATACTGTCTACAAAACACAGCGGAAGACTTATAAAAGTCTGGGCTGAATCCGACCTGTGGCTCGATAGCCACAACAACTAATATCAGAGTATTTAAAAACTTTTACATTAAATAAGTGAATACTATTTACAAAACGTTATAAAATATTACAATTAAATTTACAAAATGTGTTTCAGAAAGAAGTCATCGCCTCGCACGTATCACATAACACATGTAGACATCTCTCCACATCTGATCCAACCTGAAAATGGATCTATCCCCCGTAAGGGATAGGCCCCATCAAAGACTGTCAACAATTGAATTGTTGAGTAATCTAACAAACTATTACATTTATATAGAAGTCATTTAACAAACATCTCCAATTCAATGTTTTGCTCATTTGGTATCTCTTTATGAAATATTAATTTATCAAAATCCAAACTCTTTTAAAAGACTGTTTGGTATCGACATAAATACGGCTAAGAACTTTTAGTTCATAGCGAATCAAAACACGGCTATAACTTTACAAGTTAATAGCGAAAGTCAAAATACGGCTATTACTTTACAAGTAAATAGCGAAAGTCAAAATACGGCAAATGAAACATATGAATTCATTTGCGAAACAAACAAAACTTTATATACCAAACGTATTTATCCAAAACTCATATGAAAACAATAATATAATAGCACTTTAAAACGTGGGAATATATGGACCGTCAGGAAGTAGGCTTGATCTAAATCCTGAGAATACGGGTGATCGTCATCACCGAAATACGGTTCTTGCAAGAACGAAACGGGACCGGGGGCTCGAGACCGATCCGAATAACCATTACCTATTATCAAGCTATAGGATTTCATAATAATCCGGATATAAATATCCGTTGCCAATTCCCAAAAACGAGCATGTTTCAATGTCGAACATTTCAATATAAAACGAATTAATAAATCACTTGATTTTCTTTAAAATCAATAATCATAACTCATTTTCATAGTACAATGTTTTAAAGCTCATATTAATAAAGATATGAACATACAAAACATAATTTTGATCAAGGATTAAAAGCAAGGTCAAACTAAGTCAAATTCCAAAGTTTCGAACACCAAATTATACGATCTTGCTTAAATATAAATAGCAGTAATACCAAATATTATAAAACATAACATGACATTTGGAATACTTAAATTAAATTTAAAAGATAATAGTGTTTGTAAGATTACCTTTATGATGTAGAATAATATTTTTAGAGAGATCGAGACCTTTTTAAATAATACTCGAATATGATTAATTATGAAAATAATTAATCTAATAATGTGAGCCAACCTATTTAATCATTAAAGTTGATCTTTAATTTTTCTCTTGAATTGGTAAAATGTGAGTCCACTAAAACAAATGGATCGTGGGCTCCTCTCAATAGGAATCCATTTGTTTTCCTTCATACCCACGGCCTGATGGCCCTTTTATAGAAAATTTCAAGCATGAAGTGGCATGAATGCCAGGCAGGGTGTTCTAAAGTTCGACACGTGTCACCCACGTGTCACGTAACATGCAAGCCACGTGGTGCTTCGCATGCAAGCCACGTGGCGCCTCTCTGTCCCGTGTTATAATTTTATCTACTTTACCGTTTGCATATCTTTAGATAATGTGTGATCTCACGAGTATTTAGTTTTTTTACATACACCCATTCACTCTAAATTTTTCATCGTATAACTTACTTTGTTTCAAATCTAATACGACTGATAGCCTCAAATAATAAAATATTATTCTGAGTCCCAGAAAAATAACATACTTAAAAATCAATAACCCAAATTAACTTAATTAATCTTATTTATTATAAGCTGCTAAAATCAGGGCTGTCTCATTCTCCCCAACTTAAATAATTTCGTCCCCGAAATTACTCTATACTTCAAAAAACATATTAAACTCATATTCTCCCCAACTTAAGGATAAACCTTAAATAGCTCAACGTCCAAGACTTACTTAACTAAAACCTCAACTCCGACATTCGGTAGTCATCGGAGTATATAAACAATGTTATGATTCAATAACGACCCATAATAATTTCCAAATGCACAAAACTCACGATGCAAAACACATTTGCACGTATACAAGTGCACATATAAATTCGCAAACTGATAATCAGAACTTCAAAACAATATTTACAAACATTTAAAACAAAGATGTTTTGACAATCTACGAAAAACTTGATACAATCTTCCTTCTAAAAGAAACAGATAGTTTTATTTTCAAAATCAAATTAGTTTTCTAGTCAAACTAACTTATTAAATCAGTTCCATTTAATTTACTTTAACTCAAAATCAATTATAGCTTTAAAAAAAAAAATTAAATAAATAAAAATAAAAAATAAAAAATAAATTTAATTACCTTTATTTTAACTTTCAAAATCTATATTTATACAAAATATTCTTTATAAAATAATCTTTTTCTTGAAAATTATAACAAGTACAATACTTAGTTCATATTTTTATAATACAATAATATTACTTAGATTGACTTACTCGAAATCCCATATTAGCTTAATTGACATTTATAATTAAGCCTAATAATATATTGATTGATTCATTCTTATCAATTAAGAGTAATTCTATCCTCTAACTTGAACACTTATTTCTGATCGTACATGTCATAACTTACATATTCACGTTCCTCAATATAACTCTAGTTACAACTTCAAATATTTCCCAAGTTAGATACAACCTTAAAATTTAGCTTCTAAATCCCAACATCAACTCTTATGTGTTATACTCGAATACTTTTTAACAAACCTTTGCTTGTTTAATCGATCCAACCATTTTGTATCTCTATTTGGAAAATTGATTCTCTAATTTACTTGGTATTCCCAAATGACAACAAAACTTCACTTAGGAACTCTTATATCCCTGATATACTTCAAAAGTATCATTTTAACGCACACATTTTATATCTCATAATCAAATAACTTGAACCTCAAATCAGGAAATTTTCTTGATCAATTTCGACTTTCAACCTTTAATAACTTATAACTCAATCATTATCATTTAACTTCGACTCATAATACGTTCATATCTACCTTTAATACATAACCCTCAACACTTAAGCTTCAAACACATCTTTCCCAAATAGCTTCCATACTCTTGATATTCAATTATATACGATTCTTAACCTTTATTTTGATCATCCGTTTCACCATTAATACAATTAGCATCTAATCAAATATTCATTTTTCATAAATACAATTTATCTTCAATTTTCTCCATTTATGTAATACAAGGCTCTTATAACTTTTATTCGATTCTGATTTGACTTATTAACTTCAACTCACACTAATTATAAATAAGGCTTGACATAATTCAGACCATTTCAAACTTTTGAATTCTCAATTTGATCCTTTCAACATCGTAAATCATTTAGAATATTTTCCATCAAAATTTTACATTTACCTCAATACGTATAAAGCGTTCAATAGGATTACTACATTATAAACTTTACGACATTCTTATTCATATCAACCCTTGTTTCTTTTTCGCAACTTCCCTTAATTGAAATTCTTATCCAAATATCATTAAATTAAACATGTCACAAATACTTTTCTAATTCTTTATTCCTTAGTTAATTTTCAATATTTACACACAATTAACTCATAACTTCTAATATTCCCAAAAGCCTGTTTTGAACTCTTTGCATTTAATTATTCTTACACAACTTCATCGCAATTCTCGATAAGCTTAGTCCTAAACTCCTTAGGCCAGTTATCAAAGTGTATATACTATCTTTTGTAAAACAATTTCAAAAATACTTCGTTCGAAAAATATACATTTCAAGTTGAAATTTGTAAACTCTTTTAAAAACATTTTTTTACATAACATATAAAAAATCACACAAAATTTCACATGTAATCAATTAGATCCACTAATCAAGATTCATACGAAAAATTCTCAAGTTAACCTTAATATCCTTTGAAACTCTTTTACCAAACTTCGAAGACCCAAATAATATCCGGACATAACTCTTGGCCTACGGCCAACACGTAAGGAAACTTCAAGATTTCTTTAACATATAAGCATGTCACACATCACACATTTAACATATAGTCACATTAATACCATCCGATTCTCGAAGGATACACCTAGAGATACGACTACCGCACTCTCTCGAATTTTCAAAATTCATTTTTCAAAACTTTTGTACTCGAATATGAGGATTCGAGTACTCCAGAAACAACCATGCTCTGATACCAATTGAAACAGCCCAAACCGGCGTAAACAATATTATAATACTGTCTACAAAACACAGCGGAAGACTTATAAAAGTCTGGGCTGAATCCGACCTGTGGCTCGATAGCCACAACAACTAATATCAGAGTATTTAAAAACTTTTACATTAAATAAGTGAATACTATTTACAAAACGTTATAAAATATTACAATTAAATTTACAAAATGTGTTTCAGAAAGAAGTCATCGCCTCGCACGTATCACATAACACATGTAGACATCTCTCCACATCTGATCCAACCTGAAAATGGATCTATCCCCCGTAAGGGATAGGCCCCATCAAAGACTGTCAACAATTGAATTGTTGAGTAATCTAACAAACTATTACATTTATATAGAAGTCATTTAACAAACATCTCCAATTCAATGTTTTGCTCATTTGGTATCTCTTTATGAAATATTAATTTATCAAAATCCAAACTCTTTTAAAAGACTGTTTGGTATCGACATAAATACGGCTAAGAACTTTTAGTTCATAGCGAATCAAAACACGGCTATAACTTTACAAGTTAATAGCGAAAGTCAAAATACGGCTATTACTTTACAAGTAAATAGCGAAAGTCAAAATACGGCAAATGAAACATATGAATTCATTTGCGAAACAAACAAAACTTTATATACCAAACGTATTTATCCAAAACTCATATGAAAACAATAATATAATAGCACTTTAAAACGTGGGAATATATGGACCGTCAGGAAGTAGGCTTGATCTAAATCCTGAGAATACGGGTGATCGTCATCACCGAAATACGGTTCTTGCAAGAACGAAACGGGACCGGGGGCTCGAGACCGATCCGAATAACCATTACCTATTATCAAGCTATAGGATTTCATAATAATCCGGATATAAATATCCGTTGCCAATTCCCAAAAACGAGCATGTTTCAATGTCGAACATTTCAATATAAAACGAATTAATAAATCACTTGATTTTCTTTAAAATCAATAATCATAACTCATTTTCATAGTACAATGTTTTAAAGCTCATATTAATAAAGATATGAACATACAAAACATAATTTTGATCAAGGATTAAAAGCAAGGTCAAACTAAGTCAAATTCCAAAGTTTCGAACACCAAATTATACGATCTTGCTTAAATATAAATAGCAGTAATACCAAATATTATAAAACATAACATGACATTTGGAATACTTAAATTAAATTTAAAAGATAATAGTGTTTGTAAGATTACCTTTATGATGTAGAATAATATTTTTAGAGAGATCGAGACCTTTTTAAATAATACTCGAATATGATTAATTATGAAAATAATTAATCTAATAATGTGAGCCAACCTATTTAATCATTAAAGTTGATCTTTAATTTTTCTCTTGAATTGGTAAAATGTGAGTCCACTAAAACAAATGGATCGTGGGCTCCTCTCAATAGGAATCCATTTGTTTTCCTTCATACCCACGGCCTGATGGCCCTTTTATAGAAAATTTCAAGCATGAAGTGGCATGAATGCCACGCAGGGTGTTCTAAAGTTCGACACGTGTCACCCACGTGTCACGTAACATGCAAGCCACGTGGTGCTTCGCATGCAAGCCACGTGGCGCCTCTCTGTCCCGTGTTATAATTTTATCTACTTTACCGTTTGCATATCTTTAGATAATGTGTGATCTAACGAGTATTTAGTTTTTTTACATACACCCATTCACTCTAAATTTTTCATCGTATAACTTACTTTGTTTCAAATCTAATACGACTGATAGCCTCAAATAATAAAATATTATTCTGAGTCCCAGAAAAATAACATACTTAAAAATCAATAACCCAAATTAACTTAATTAATCCTATTTATTATAAGCTGCTAAAATCAGGGCTGTCTCATTTAATTAAACATGCCATTCATAGAAAAAAGCTGATCACCGACTGTATTTCCACAGCAACAATTTCTCTCTAGCATTTAGGGAAAAAAAGGAATTATCCAGCTCCAGAATTTTGAAAAAAATAGCACAAATCTAGAATGTGACACCAAAGCTCTAAGCTCTAAGCTTCTTTGATTGTCAACATTTTCTTTTGAAATCTTCATCAAGTAAAAGTTGGGTGTCATACAATGGCAATATGCTAAACATCCCCCACTGATTTACAAAATAGACAAAGCCATTATAAAATGTATCCCGACACATACATTCATTGTAAAGCCATAAATCAACTAACAAGATTGAGTTGAAGAATTAAACATAACATGAAGACTAAAAGACAACACATCATAGTTAAAAATTAGAATACTGCCACAATTAACACACCACTACTGCTATTACTTTCACCATCATAATTGAGGTTTAGGACGTTAGTAGAGAAAAAAGTTGGAAAACAGGAAGATGGGGCCAAACAATCATCAAGAGGATAGTAATAATAGTCTATGATCATTAGGTTATAGACACAACACAACAACAAAACCAGGTCTTTATCAGAATGTCTGTAATGAAACAACATCTATATAAGGGGGTAGAATAGTCTTTTAAGGAAGTTTCTAGAAAAAGAATACTACCTCTGTTCCGTTTTAGTTGCACCATAGGAGTTTGGCACATTTTTAAAGGGTTGCACGTTGTACGTTGTGGAGGTGGGGATGGTGGAAGTCGGCAGAGCAACCACTTTCTCTTCTTCCCTTGTCTCTCCTCCCATCTTATCTACCAGCTAGTGGTTGTGGTTGTGGTTGTGGTAGTAAAGGTGGCGACTACTGGTCGTGCTCCTCTTAATCTCTCTCTCACGGACCCCTGTCTCTTACCTTGTTTTGTTTTATGGGGTGGGAAAACGACGCCATTTCAATGTACTGTGCATTTGAAACAGTATCCTGGCTTGTCCCTTTATAAATAATAGAGATCTATAAGCTATTTGCTTCACACTAGCTTCAACTCCAGTTACATGATGTTAAAACCAGCCAAGCGCACAGGAAGCAGATACCTAACCTTCCTATATTCCAAGTACACAAACAATCTTTTAAAAATGAGTGACTTATTGCTTGCTCACATCTATAACAAATTTATCAACTTTACTATAATCGTAATCATATAAATATTACTTTAGGGCCCCTCAAAACATGGAAAGCTGATTATCAGTAGATAAGCAACTCTCAACAAAAAGTTACACGAAATACCTAATTAACATATTCAATCATTTATAGTCCAAAGAAAATACTAACAGAAGAATAAAAAAATAAATAAGAAGAATCCTAATTCATTATAGATTATAAGAATATGTTAAATATATAAGTAAATTGCGATGTTGATAATTTTATCACTTATTTTGGATAAAAGGAAATAGAAGGGGGGAAGAGAAAAAACGGGGACAACTTCCCTTTGAATAAACAATTAGAGCAAGGGAGGGGAGAGAGATGGAGAATGGAGAGATTCAGAGGGATAATAGATCTCACCTTTTCCATCGCTTTCTCTCCCCTCCCCTTCCTTCTCTTTCCCTCCAACTTCCCACTCTACTTCTTGGCTATCCATACAAAGTGTACAAATTATAATAATCAAAGGGTAAAAGCAACTCAAAAAAATCCTAATGAAATAAATAAAAAAAAACCAAATTCTTTACAACAAACTTGAAGATCAGAATCAGACATGGTAACTAAAACCTCAATCCATCGGCATGAATGTGCATGGTAGAGTCCTTCAAAACGGCAACAACTGTAAATCCAGACACACGAAGGACCCAAGGAGACCTATAAATGCACAGTAGGACATAAGCATTAGTACTAGTGTTGAAAGGCACTTTGATTCTGGTCATCGGGTTGATTTCGGGTCGTTTCAAAATCGAGTTTTGTGTTCACATTGGTTTTTACATAGTTGTAGATCCATTTTTAAGTCGGTCAAATCGGGTTCGGTTATAAAGTCGGGTGTTTATCGGGTTATTGGGTCTGTTTTGAACACCTTAACGCTCATAAATGTTTAATAATTTTATTGAAAAAAATTATAAATGTTGAATAATTATACGGAAAAATTATTTTAACATTTAATTCACCATTTTAATGTTTAATTCATCGGTCGAAATAAGTACTTGTTTTTGTTTCGATCGAATTTTTGAAAGAGTTATCTCATCAGGATAGTAGCCACGTCAGTTGTTTCAAAAAAATCGTTATGATGGTAAAAATGACGTCAAATATCATTTTCGGTTTACGTATCGAAAAATAGGCGTATAAGTACTTGTTTCGACCGGATTTTCAAAAGAGTTATCCCATAAGGGTATTTGCAACATCCGTTTTTTGAAAAAAAATCATTATGATAGGTAAAAATAACGTCAAATATTTTTTTCGGTTGACGTATCGAAAAATAGGCGAATAAGTACTTGTTTCGACCCGATTAGATAGTTTCTTATAATTTTTCAATAAAATTATTAAGCATTTATGAGCGTTAATGAATTAAACGGTGAATTAAACATTAAAATAGTGAATTAAAAGTTAAAATGGTAAATTAACAAAAACTGGATGCTACCATGTGGAAAAAAACTTACAAAATGATGAATTTAACGGAATTTAACAAGAACTTAACGGAAAATGCTACGGCAATTAGATAATGCATAAACTAGATGCTACCATGTGGAATTTTCTTAAAAAAGTGCTACCACTAACATTTCATCAAAATTGGATGCTACCATGTGGAATTTCCCTTAATTTTTTTGGGCATTTTTCAATTTTGATTTTAAGTATCAATTTTAAAAATTGATACTTTTAAGATCAAAATTGAAAAATGCCCAGAAAATGAATAAATGTCCAGATCCATTAACAGTCTCATTATAAGGCCGTCTCATCCAAATTCAGATGTAAAAAGAAAATCATATTTGTCGGTATTCAATTAGTGCTATCAAACCATTACAGTAGAATGAATGAATACTTAAAAAAAAAATTCTTTCAACTCAGCAAATTGTTTAAATGCCTAATAAGATATCTCATAAGAATGAAAATTGAAATGAGTCTTGCTGAAATAAATCCTACTTCATTATGTTTTTGAAAAAAAAAAAGTCTAAATGTAATATTTCTTATAAAATATAACTTAAAATAGCTTTGCTCTCCAAGAAGCTGTGGAACATATTTTAATTAACTAGTTGTGGGGCCGCGTGCTACGCACGCGGTCCCCCAAGTTACACTATCGGTTTCTATGATCTAATTTCATACACTTCTATTGACAATAATTCGAATGAAAATATTAGAATATCAATGTGTTGCAAAGATATGAAGGATTTAAGGGCTAAAGATGTATAAGTAGGTGTAAAAACTATTATGGACTTTATATATTTAGCCATATAGCATAGCTATGTTGTTCAAGAAACTCACAAATAAAAGTACATAATTAAAAATTGACTCTTAATAAGCTATATATTTATAATTAATCATGTAACTATAAAACATCAATATTTTAATTATTTTCATTCTGATTATTGTTAATATAACTGTATAAAATAGTTTAAATTTCATAAAACTATTTTGTACATTCATATTAACAATAATAAGAATGGAAATAATAGAATGTCAATGTGTTGCAAAGGTGTGAAGAAAGCTATGGTTGAAGACTTGAAGATGTATAATATAAGTAGTAATAGGCAGCAACATCCTCAAAGTAGGGCATGAAAACATAAAGGGTTTATATGTTAAACTATAAAGTGTAGCTATATTGTTTAAGAAACCAACAAATTCAAATGCAAATGTAAAAGCTATAATATTATTCACAGAAAAGTATTGAAATATACCATTAATATAATTGTATTCAACATTTATAAATTAATGATTTCATTAGTAGTACACAAAAATCTTTTGTTGGCACTGCAATGGTAACATTAACCGATAAAAGTTCCTCGCCGGCCTGAGCTGCTACATGTTCGCCATTCTGTAGAAGCATACATGTTTAGAAACTTCCCATTCCAGTAGATATATCAAAATGCTCATATTCATCATAATCACAATCAAATATGTAAACTTACATCACATGTATAAAAAAACAATCAAATAAAAAATAACTTAAATCACTAATCACTGATAAAAATAAAACGTACAAGTTTATAAGCAATACATCAGTGGTACTGCAAACATTTTATTAGAGGACTTTGAAGGAAAATAAACAAAAATAGAATACATTAATTCAGAAATACAGCAAATCAACATTTGTACCCAAAGATCACCCAAATTATAAATTATAAAGATGATAAATTTCAATTCAGAAATACCGCAAATCAACTTTTGAATCAACAACCAAGTTTTAAAATAGGTGAATTTCATAACACTGGTAAATTCTATGACATTTTAAAAAACGCTAAACCCTGCCAAAATTATCAAAATGGGACAGTTAGTGAGCAAAATAAACCAATAAAAGAGTGAAACAAATAGAGGTGTTCATTCAGGTGATCGGGTCGGTATCAGACGGGTGTCATTCGGTTCGGTTGTATTTCAGATTTGTAATTTTCGGATACGTGTTACGACGAGCCACACTTGGGTCGGGTCCGTTAGTCACGTTTCACTTGAAAATCGGTTAGTCGAGCTATGGGGTTAGCATCAGTTTAGTGTAGGTTGAAGTTCGTGTCGAGAATCAATCGGTCGCGAGTAGTCATTAGTTAATAATTGGTTCGATTTCACCAGGTACTGATCAATTCGAGTATTTTTCAAGTAGAATTCGACTATGAATTACTAATTACTATAGATCGAGTCAATATCAGATTAAGTTGTTAGTCATTTTTTAATTGATAAGATTTCCTTTACTTAAAGCAAAATTAGTTAAAATACAAATCAATTAGTAAACATTCTTACTTTGTTACTTTTACTTGTTTGACTGAAATTGAAATTATAAAGTTCTATCAATTTTCATCTAATTCGATTCAAGGTAGCTAAATAAACATTTATTATTGGGTTTTTTATGAATTACAGCCTCAAAGTTTTCTCGTTTTGTGAATTACAGCCGCAAAGTTTTTTTTTTATGAATTACAGCCAGCAACTTTTGAAAATGACCACCATTACGGCCAAGTGACCGGTTGACACCGTTGACCAGCATTTTTACCTTTGACTTTCTATTTTTCTGATTTTTCCTTTTTTTTTGTTTTTTTTTCTTTTTCTTTTTTTAATTTAATTTCTTCATCCATTTCTCTCTCCTCCTCCTTGTTCTTCATCATCTTCATCCTCTTTATCTCTAAACTTCAAACACTCCATTAATCTTTAAAGTCACAATTAATCTTCAAAGACCCAATTTCTCTCCAAAGTCCAAACCCTAAATTTCTTACCCCTTTTCAAGAACCCTAATCAAAGAATACCAAATTGGAAGGGATGAACTTTCTGGGTATTTGACAGAAATTCAAAGTCCATCATGCTATAACTTGTAATATTTCTGCAAACAAATCAATATTTGATATGTGGCTGACATCGAATTCATATTATTTCACAAATTTTACTGATTCATTTACTGGAGCTTCATTTTACGGGAGCTTCAAATCAAGAACAAAAAAAAATCTGGATATGTGGCTAACATCGAATTCATATTATTTCTGCAAACAGGGTTCATTTTACTGGAGCTTCAAATCAAGAACAAAAAAAAATCTGGAAAAAGAGGATGAAGGTGTTATTATATTTCTGCAAACAAATCAATAACAAGCCAAATTCATATTATTTCACAAATTTTACCCACTTTTGAAGTTGAAGATGGAGCTTCAAATCAAGAACAAAAAAAAATCTGGAAAAAGAGGATGAAGGTGTAATTAAATTGCATCCAACTTGGAATGAATCAACACCCAGAATTTGGTCATCTTCACTTATATAATTAAAAAATAAAAAAAATCAGTTATTCTAATAAAAACCCCTTTTGTAAATTTACCCACTTTTGAAGTTGAAGATGGATTTTGAAACACCCAGATGAATTTTACCCACTTTTAGGAGCGATTGAAAAACTTTACGCCTTAAATTGAGAAATTGAACATTACGCATTGTTGAAAATTGATCAAAATGGGGAGTTTAGGAGTGATTTTGAAACACCCAAATGAATTTTACCCACTTTTAAAGTTGAAGATGGCTATTAAAGAAGCTGAAAATCAATTCAAAATTGGGTATTTTTTTTTGTTTTCTGGGTATTAATAGTAACATTTTTGGGTTTCTTATTTGATTGTGTTTTGAAGATGAACAAGGGTCTGAGAAAGGGGAAAGACATTGATGAGACCTTGAAATTGTTATACCTTAGTTGTGGACCCAAGGATTTATAAGAACTAATGAAGATTAATGGAGATGAAGATTAAGGGAGAAGAAGGAGGAAGAGAGAGAAGGAGGAGGGATGAAGAATTAAATTAAAAAAAGGAAAAATAAAAAAAAAACTAAAAAAAAAAGGAAAAAGAAAAAAAAACTCAAAAAAAAGGAAAATACAAAATAATGGAAAGTCAACGGTAAAAATCGTGGTCAACGGTGTCAACCGGTCACTTGGCCGTAATGGTGGTCAATTTAAAAAAGTTGGTGGCTGTAATTCATAAAAAAAAAACTTTGCGGCTGTAATTCATAAAATGAGAAAACTTTGAGGCTGTAATTCATAAAAAACCCTTTATTATTTATATTAACTCAATATATGAAACACGTATTTATAAAATTTTATTTATCAAAATATCTATCACTTTATAAGATTAACTAATAAGATAAATGAATATGAGTCCATCATACTTATATGCAAAAAAATTAGTTCACGTTTACAGATGTTCAATCTAAAATTCGTTCGAATTAAGTAGATTTTAGCCGGATCGGGTTCAGTTTCGAGCATGATTCGAGTCGGATATGACTCGGGTTGGTCATTATTAGGTTCGGGTAATCTCGGTTAATGGTTATCTGTCGGTTATAAAAATCGGTCATATCTCGGGTTTAGTTTTCCCTTTTCCGGTTGTAGGTCGGTTCGTTTACGGTTTCGGTTCGGGTGATGTCAGTTCGCTAAACTTAAAAAATGAGCACATGATCAGGGCGATTTTTGTACGGGTTTTTGGGTCGGGTTACTTTTGAGCAGTTCTAGAAACAAATATACTGTAATACCTGATAATGAAAGTTTAAAACTTTATGTGTAGAACATAAATCATTGAAATGACGAGTTGAATTAACAGGAAGTATGACATTAAAACTTACATTTCAGTTTTTTAAATGGGAAATTCTACCTGGTAAGCACCAGGTTTAAGGAAATTCACAAAGTAGCTAATCTTATTTGCAATTCTACCAAATAGCACTGAAGTTATGCAAATTAAACTGCCGTAGCGTTATTACTTAAAAAACGTTTGATAATCCGTTAAATGCTTAAATTACTTAAATACCCCTGTTTTAATTCTTAATAAAGGGTCTTCTTCCTGACTTGAACTCGCATTTCCTTTCAATCCTCCATTGTTAAAGCTTGAAGGTTTATCACAGCATGTCTTCAACATCAACACACTCCAAAATTTCTTCCAAACCTCCAATTTTGGCGACAGACATGGATGTTAAAGAGATTCGCCTTGTTAGATGCAGGTGTGGGAATGGTCTTCAGGGACGGATTTTGAAAATTAGGGTTTCTGATTCTAGTAGTAACCCATTGAGATTATACTATAAATGCAAAGCTTGTTCCTTTTTTAGCTGGGTGAAGGAAGAAGACTTGACCAGATATGGAAGACAAATGGTTTTTCATAATTATGGAGATGAAATATCTTCCCAAATTGAATCAGAGTTACTGCTTCAAAGTAAGCAAATCAAGCAGTTGCAGATGATGATGAAGATTATGATTATTGTTGGTCTTTTAATTCTTGTAATTATTATTAAGAATTAAGATGTTGATTTGGGGGTTTTTTTATGTACTTTGTATTTTGGATTATTGTAAGCTAATGAAGTACTTACTGCTTCAAAAGAAGCTTTCTTTTGTAATATTACTTTTGTAAGCTAATCAATGAAAGCAATATTATTAAGTTATTCAAACTATCTTGCAAAAGCTAAATTATCATTAGCATCCATTAATTTCTTCCCCAAAAGCATACATAAACAGTACATATATAATGTCTTCCCCAAAAGCATACATAACATCCATTACTACTTATATACATTACACATTGCTGTCTTCCCCAAAAGCATACATAACATCCTAAAAGCATACATAAACTAAGTTTTCTGTCATATATCAACAAACCCAAAATACCATCAAACTACAATTGCTGTCTTCTTCCTCTTAACCCCTAATAACAGGCTGTGAACAGAATGCTCTTGTCATTGGTCTACTTCTTTTTGAAGGTTCAGCAGGCTGTGAAGATGGACCTTCAGTTGCTGTCTTCTTCCTCTTTTGCTTTGATGTCAATCCTCCTTTGCATGTTTTCACATTATGCCCATACTCCTTGCACCTACTGCACTTCACTGTGGTAGACCTCTTCCCTTTTCTTTCTTCATCAGCTGCTCTTCTTCTATTCCTAGCAGGTCGTCCAATGCTTCTCTTCAATGGAGGAGGCTTTATCACAGGACCTTCTTTCTCTGGCCAGTGGTCTGTGTCTAGAATTGTCCTAATGGTTTGCTTGTATGCCTCCTTGTATGTCTTGCAGCTGTACCACTCACTACAAAACTTGAGTGGATCTTGATTGGAATGTAGTATAGCCCTCACAGCATGTTTACATGGAATGCCTGTGATTTGCCAAGCGTTGCACAAACATGTCCTCTCAGTTAGGCTCACTGGCAATATGGACTTGCCATCTCTGACTTCATAATAGCCATCTCCTGACTTGTATGCCTTACATGTCCTAGAGTCAGAAATTAGTGTTTGGACTCTAGTACATATGTTTGGACATACATCGTCATCATTCCAACTTTCACTCCTTTCTTTTCTTGTAGCCATGCGCACCATGGTTACTCTTCTAATACCTGTTCAAACAACATATCCAATACTCTTCAAACAACAATCACAGCATATGTTTTCATCACAGCATAATAGCCAACAATCAAATACAAAAAACCATTCACAGCATAATAGCCAACAATCAATTCACAGCATAATAGCCAACAATCAAATGCATTAAAACAGAATATACCTTCTAGCAAAGTTAAAACAGGTTTGCTCCTCTCAACACCAAGTGTAGCATTAAAACTCTCCACAAAATTTGTCTTGTTTTCATCACAGCATACTGTTGGATCAAATGCATGCTTGGTCCATCTTGATTGATCACCAATGTCAGCCAACCATTCCCTAGCCTTTGGATCAGCTGCATCAATTGCCTCCATTGCCTTTCTAAACTTGAACTTTGAAGAAGCATTTGCTGCCCTCCAGAACAAAGCATAAAGCAATGGGCCTGGAAACTTCTTCTTCCAATTTGCTGCCAAGTGTTTGCAACAGTAGCTTCTACCAGCTTTGGGCCATAACTCATTTAAAGCAATTTCAATTCCCTAACAAAATTTGCATAACAGTTTAAAAGATGTAAAACATTCAAGTACAACTGAAGGAAACAAAGTAATTGAGTTACCTTTTGCCTGTCTGATATTATTGTCCAATTATCCCCCCTTCCACTGTCTTTCAACATGTTCTTCAAATGCCAAACAAAGAACTTCCGGGTTTCTTGATCCTCACCAGACACAATTGCCCATGCAACTGGAAAAAGCTGATTGTTGCCATCCATTGCAATTGCTGATAATAAAGTACCCCCATATGACCCTTTAAGGTGTGCACCATCCACCCCAATTAATCCTCTACAGCCCCCAATCAAACCATTTACACATGCACTAAATGCAACGAAAATACTACTAAAACTCAAAGGTCTGTCAACTGCCTCCTCCCTATGCCATGCACAGTATGCACTTGAACCTGGATTTGTTTCCTTAATCATGTCCACATAACCAGGTAAATATGAATAACTCTCATCATGACCTCCATTAATTTGTTGGAGTGCCATCTTTCTCACCTTAAACACAGTACTTGGCTTCAAAGTTATGCCATACCTTGCCTCCAATAGCTCATTCAAACACTTTGCAGATATGTCATTGTTTGCCCTAATGTCATCTATCAAAGCATTTGCAGCCCATTTACTTGACACAACACTGTTATGTGAATCTATGCCCCTACATGTATGCACAGGAGAATCTATTTTTTTGATGGCCCATGTTATACCATCAGGCAGCCTACTAGCATGTAGCCTCCAACTACAGTTACTGTCCAAACAATTAACAGTGTAGTATTTGTTGTTTGCCCTGTCCACTACGTATTCAAACCCATTTTGTATTGCATAATCTCTCACAACATCCTTCAAGTGGTTTTTATCTACAAATAGCTGCCAAGGTGTTAGCTTTATGTTTCCCCATCCTTGATCAACATACATCTCTCCATTCTTAAAAACTCTTTGAATGTAGTTCACATCATCTAAATCCTCACCCAAAGGGTTACCACTAATTGGGTCTTCATATGGTTGATAATCATCATCCACATATTCAATATCCTCACCATCCACAGCTGAAATATCATCATCAATGAAGCCATCATCATCATCATCAGAAGAAGCAGTGGATGATGGCTGGTAATCATCATCATCAGAATCATCAAGCAGTTCCTCTTGGGGTTTATCAGTAACCCTCACTCTCTTCCTTTTACCCTGGTCAATTGCTTTCTCTGCTTTCTCTCTTACTTCCTTCACACATACACCCTTTCTCTTTGCTGTAGACCTAGGCATTTTTTTACTGGGACCCTCAACTCTTTTGGCTGGGGATTTGGTCTTAACAGGAGATTTCTTCTTCAAGGGAGATTTCTTTTTCAAAGGGGATTTCTTCTTCAAAGGGGATTTCTTCTTAACAGGGGATTTGTTCTTAACAGGGGATGATACACACTCCATGTCAGCCCATTTGTATTCAGTTGCATTCATAACACCCACATCATGTAACACCTCATTATACTCACCTACAACAGGTTCTACAACAGGTTCCTGTGTTGTAGGAGCATCAAGCCTAGAACTTCTCCTAATGGGCAGCTTGCTACGAATAGAGAGTGATTTACTTTGGTGTGTATTAGGGTAGTTCTGGGACTGTTCTGATTAGGGGGGGTTAATTGGATTATGATCAGGATCCACCTCTTGCTGTACAGGAGTAGGATCAGTGATTGATAATTCAATGGGTTCTTCTGGGTGTACAACTTTTAAAGGTTGTGGAGGATTAGGATTCTGTAATTTCTTTAAACTACGCACAGAATTCATCAACTTTGTCTCAACTCCAACATCAATGACATAAACAACTATCAACTCCTCAACAGGTAACTTCCCAAACATAGTAAACAAGTGATTATCCCAATCAAGCCATTGAATTTCATTGTTAAACATGTAGTAAAATCGAGGTTGCAAAGGCATCTCCTTTCCAGCCTTTAAGCACTCAGCTTCCCAGTCTAAAATTAAATCTAACAGAGTCTCCCTATCTTTATCATAGACTATTAAATCTTGTATAACATCATTCCATTGAAATCTCAAAACAACACGATCATCCATTCTAACACAAAAAACAAATGAGGAAAATCAACAAAAAACCCTAATACTTTAGAAAAAAAAACAAAACAAAACCCAGCAACATGCATTCAACAACTTATAAACCCTAATTTCTAGAACAACATCAATCAACAAAAAAACGATTGTCATTAAACCAAAAAAAACCCAAAACAGAGGAACAAAAAAGAGGAAAGAAAACTTACATTAAATCGTCTCCAACTACAGTTGATGATAATCCAACAAGAAATCCAAGCAAAAGATCGATTCTTTGGGGTTATTTGAAGCGTGAATGAAGAAGATGAATGGGGAAGTTAACAATTAATGATGATGGGATGTTTGATGCCAGGTATAAGCATTCAAATTATCCTATTAATACGCATAAAATAGGAGGGAAGTTAAGAATTAAAACAGGGGTATTTAAGTAATTTCACTATTTAACGGATTACAAACGTTTTTTGAGTAATAACGCTACGGCAGTTTATTTTGCATAACTTGAGTGCTATTTGGTAGAATTGCAAATAAGATTAGCTATTTTGTGAATTTCCTTAAACCTGGTGCTTACCAGGTAGAATTTCCCTTTTTAAATTGAAGTAACTTAAACATACATCCCTGTAAGACCCGATACAAAAATAACTAATTGTATAAGCCACAATTTAAACAAGAAGATGGAAAAGACAATTTGAAAAACATTAATATACTCAATTGATACAAGAACAAACAAATTGAAATTAATTTATTTGAAAAAAACCGTAGTAAATGCGTGAATATTGAAAAGATACATAAAAACGATCATAAATAGATATAACTTCTGGAAAAGTTAATTAGACATCTACGTCAACCAAATCTACATCATTATATAGAACATAAAGCAACATACATATGATATTTCTGATATGAATTAAGCATGGACAAGATCAATGTATCATAAAAAGTCAATATTGAACTCTCAATATATAGTTCTAAGACTCGAATGAACTTTCACATTAACTGATTAATCATCTAGGTCGCCTCTAATCATCTATGGAAGCAAGCCAACATCATATTTCAGACCAAAGACGTTGTACCTTTACCCTTTTTCGGGGGTGGGGGTGTTTATGTTAATACGAGCTAGATTCTTATATTCTCAGGCAATGAATTTCTGGACGATGGCAAGTAAAAAGTCACGAGATAAAATAACTCACTCGTTCCAAGGGCAAGAAAAAAGCTGATGCACTGGATGACTTGCTTCTAGCATTTATAGCAACTGCCCTTCCTTGCCAATTGATAACAGGAGAGCCATTGGAACCACTTTTAGTCCCTGAAGCTGCCTGCAAACAAGTTGTTCATTGGTGGATCAATTAGCTCTATTAAACAAAATTATCTATCTAAATATTATCAAGTTTTTATAACCAACAAAACCCAAGAAAAATAGATAGAATTGCCAACTTTTTAAAATTTGAACTGCTCTTCAAATTTAAAAGGGAAAAAACTCCAAAAAATCTTGTAGCACGGAGTAAAGCAAGCCACTTACTTGCATGGATTATGTGTTAAAATCATTGTAGCCATCCCTGCATCCACAAAGCGATATATTATGTCGGAGTCAATTCAATCTAAAAGACAGTAATTAGAAACATAAACAAAATCTCAAATAAAACAGTAATTAGAAACATGAAAGAGTCCTAAATGGTCATAAAAGCAAGTTCTCGTTTCCTTTCTCCATTCTTCGTTCAAGAATTTCCATTTCGCTTGATTTTTGTTTCCCATTCCAGCATTCACCTATTTCGGCAAATACTCTTTTTCTTCCTTCAAATCTCTCTTGCAGCTCCCCATGTAGGGGTGAAACTTTTTCGGATTAAAACCGCAAACCGAACTAGACCAAACCGAATAACAAATATGGTTTGGTGATATTTAAATTTGGTTTGGATTAGTTTTGAAAATTCAAAAACCGAAATATTAAGGTTTGGAATTTACAAAAACCGCAAACCGAATTTCTAGACCGCAAACCGAAATATTTAAAAAATTACATATAGCCCACTAACATTAATGTATTAGCCCAAACCCAATACATTCTAAACTAAGAAATTGAAAACCCTAACCCTTGATAATACATGTACTACCGCTGTCCCACTCCCACACTTGTTTAGTATTTTGCAAGATATGTTATTTTGAATGACTTTGTAAGACATTATGTCTATTATTATTAATCTTGTATAATTTGCTATTGTCTTAATTATTGTAATTGTAGTTTAAATTGTTATTCGGCACACAAAGAAAAATTCGGCCTAGGTGGTTTGGTTTGGTCTACAAATAAAAAATGTGGTTCGATTTGGTTCGGTCTAGAAACTAATTTGGTTCGGTTTGGTCTGAAAATTTGGAGACCGAATAAAATATGATTCGATTTGGTTTCGATGAAAGTCCAAACCGTAGACCAAACTTTCACCCCTATCCCCATGTGCTCCGTCAATCAACCAAATATCTACCCTCGCTGCTGCTCCCCTTTACACCCTCGTTGCAGCATCACACGATACCCAATGTTCAGCAGCACCCAATTAGACACATGTAAAAGCAACCTAGACTCCCATGCTTATCAAACCAACCATTCCCCAATACCCAAGACCATCACAACAACCTTGTCAACTCAATCAGCACACCAAGGTTGCCATCATCAAGACGAAATTGTCTAGCACACACCAAGATCAAGAAGCAATAGCTGCATAACAGACATGCAACAATTTTTTACAAAAGCAATAGCTGCACAACAATTGCAACATGTAATTGTATTGAACACAACATACCCCATAGTACTTGCCTTTGAATCCCATAAACCAGTACTCATAGATCTTAGCTTGTGCATTTTTCTTTTCGTCAATTATAGCAGCCGACATGTGGTCTTGAAAACTGTTACAGTAAAGTCTAATTGTAGTTAGAAAAAAACAAGCCATAACTAACCACATTCTTCTATAAGGAATATATGTTGCTCAAGTATAGAGAAAAAAGCAGACCATCTAATTATCAAAACTTACATATTAACTCGATACTCATCATCAATTATCTCCTTGAACTAATATGCATCCTCGCCCACCTGTTATTAATTGTAAAGGAAAAATTATTTATAGAAGTCATTTATGATCCTAGAATTTAATTAGGCATTGTATAATCAAAATGTATAATGGTTTGTCTAAGAAATATTGGACAAGTACAATTGTAAATAAACAACTCACTCACAAACTCAAATTGCATTGACCAAAATTTACAATTGAAAGCTTAGTTTTAAGCCCACAAAATCAACGAAAATCAATGCAGTAAGCCGAACACAATGCAGCAAAAAACACAATTACAAACTCACAACTAAGCTCGCTCAAACCAACTCAAACAACCTAATAAATAGAATACAATTGAAACCTCACTTTTAAGCCCACAATAACAATACAAATCAATTCTAAGTAACAAATATTGTAGGAAAAAATCAATCAAAGTAGAAAAGGTGGGTTAATAGAAAATTCATTCATATCAACTAAAAAAGAATGATCAAAGCTCAATTAAGTGTTAAAAAGTGGATAAATAGAAAAGTCATTGATATCAACAAAAAAATGATCAAAACTTCACATATCTCGAAAAAAAACTCTAACAATATTTAAAAAGCAACAAAAGAGATCTCAAAAAAATAAATTCAGAACAATATTTAAAAAGCAACAATATAAAAAATTCAAGATCTCAATTACATTGTAAAATGTAATTCCAAGTAACAATATGGAGGAAAAAAGGAAAAGTGGGTAAATATAAAACACTCCCAAGTCCTAACTATTAGAACAAATATTTTTTTAGCTTCCTGGTTAAAGAGCAAATATATATACAAATGGGAGAAAGTATGAGTGAGTGGCCTTCTGCCTGCATTATCAACATAAAAACTGGCATATTATTACTTAAATGTGATAGCAACAAAATCACCTTTAATTACTTGTTGGAATTTATATATAGATATAAGATGGACATAAAATTTGCAAGACATGATAAAAATCACCATAGATGCCCTACTTGCAAATTCGACATGACTCCAAATGAATGCAAAGTAGCTAACTCTAGCTTATTGTGGATGAATCGGAAAATGACACGCACCTTCAACAACTTCGCCATATTGAGCAAAAGTATCCTGTAAGGATGTGTTATCTACAGAATATGAGAGACCTGCATTTAAATGAAATGATCTTCATAAACCAGTTTTAGATCTAACTTAATTAATGGTTTAAGCAAATTATTTGTTGATTCTGAAACCTAATTGTTATACCCAAAAACAACAAACGTACTATTAACTATACCCTAAAACCTAAGCACATACATTAAAAAACAACAATTAAACCTAACTGCTAGAAAAGGATGAGATAAAAATGGGGAAATTTAAGAACAAGCATAGCAAATTACAAACAATACTCTAATAACCTAATCAAAACTAAAATGAAGAAATCAAAACTAAAATGAATATTAAAATGAAATTAAAATGAAAATCAGATTAAACTCAAAACCAAACATCATCAATTTATCATTATATTTACTTTTAAGAAAAAATTTTGATGTCAAGAAGGAAAATGGATCAAACTTACCTTATTTTTAACAGCTCTAGGATCGAAAAGGGTATGACTTACAGGAGAAAACCTTAATTGAGGACGGCCGGACATGGTTAAGTTTATACATTCAGAAGTGATATCAGTCAGTGGTTGTTGAATCATTGACGAATTATACTTGTCCCAAAACCAGTTAAATTACCCACAATTCATCAAACCGGCTTAAAATCAAAATCAAAATGGAAGCAGTAAGAATTATATAAAAAAAATCTAATCTTTGCAAGAAGAAATTGAAGAGCTAGGGTTAGGCTTTTACGAAGCCCTAAAAGCATCAATTAATAACCAAAACTCAATCCTACCTTATTAATCATCAAAAATAAACAACAAAAAGAGTGAAAGAACATACCTATTAGACCAAAATTGAAAGATTGTTGAACAAAAATCAGAAATTGACAGCTTGAAAAATCAGCTTGGAGAAGAAAGGGAAAAAGGAAAGAGAAAAAGTGATTGAGGGAAATTAAAGAAGCCCATTGATGAAAGCTGCAAAAGAATGCTTTGAAAGAGGCAAAAGCAACGGATCAGATGATACCAAAAAACAGACGGCCAGATCTCATGCTAAGTCAGCAAAAATACTATTCATCAAATGGCTCATGAATAGTATTCATCCTTTAGAAACATTTTATATGTAACTAGTTGTGGGGCCGCGTACTACGCACGCGGTCCCTCAAGATACACTATCGAATTTCATAATATTGTTTTAAACACTTCTATTAACAATAATACGGATTAAAATATTGTATTATCAGTATATTGCAAAGGAATTATAGGTAGCAATAGGCGTGCGCTTGCTATTTCAATTGCTTACTCTTGATTAATCAAACAATACTATATGAACAAGTCAATTTTCATGATTATAGCACTAATAGATGTATTATCATGTGATAAAAATACTCTTACACAAGTAAGTCTCATACCATGTGTTAGATTAACGGATGAAGGCATTTCTTTCACATAAGTGCTCGATTTTAAATTCTCTTTTTGTCTGTAAGGAATTTTCCTTACCTTAAAAAAGATAGTATATTTAAGTAGAACATAAAAATAGTTAAATTTTTCTCTTTTTTTTTCATTAAAAAATATGCTTATCATTGTTTATCGTCCCACGAAAGAATTTACCATTGATTGGTATGTTGAGATCTAATTGTCACACGATTACCTATAAAAGAAATTAGAAGTGTATAACACTAAATTATGTCTCTTTCATTTTAAAGATGCTCTCCTGTCAGACATGCCTTAGTCGTGCAATCGGCCCAGATTCAACAAGTTTTTTAGAAATTCTGACATATTAGGACAATTTTTACGACTTCAATTTTAACACTTAAAGGTAAATTTCAAGGTTTCTCATATCAACTTTAAATTATCCTACTTTATAGTTGAACACCAAAACTTGGCCGAGACGGCCTCAAGGTGAGACGGCCCAATATTGCGGCCCAGATTAACGCGCGTGGCCTGCACGCGCCCGGTTCCCTCCAACTTGCTTTTTTTTTGTTTTATTTTTGGCATCTTTTTAACTTCAAAAATTGAAAACTAAATTTCAGTTTTCATCTTAAGATAGTCAATTGTCCTCTTAAAGTATTCAGTTGTCATCTTAAGATATTCATTTTTCATCTTAAAGTAATCTATTTTTCATCTCTTGATAGTCAGTTCATTTTCATATTAAGATACTCAATTTATATATTAAAGTACTCAGTTGTCATCTTAAGATAGTCAGTTTATATATCAAAGTACTCATTTCGCCTCTTAAAGTATACACTTCACTTACTAAATTGCTATTTTAAAATACTCAATTGTGCTCTTAAAGTATACACTTCACTAACTAAACTTCACTTACTAAATTGCTATTTTAAAATACTCAATTATGCTCTTAACATACTCAATTGTACTCTTAAAGTATACATTTTACTTACTAATGGACAATTGTCATTTAAAGTTTTCTTGAATGTAGTATACTATTATAATAGCCTCAATTTAGTCAATACATTCTAAACTAAGAAATTGAAAACCCTAACCCTTGATAGTTGAAACAGCCGGTCTTGGCCGAGACCGTCTCAAGGTGAGGCGGCCCAGCTCAAGCCGCGCGCTATAGGGGAGAGTAAACTGCAATATGATCAGTTTCTATCTTAACACATTCATTTTCATGGTTAAAGTGTTCAGTTTCTAATATGATCAGTTATGCTTCTAGTATGTTTCAGACTAAATGACAATTGTCCATTTATATCAATCAGTTTTATGACTAAATGGATCAATTGTCCAATAAAGTGTATCAGCTTCATTGATAATAGCCTCAATTTAGTCAGTTCATTTTCGCCTCTTTAAGTATACACTTCACTTACTAAATTGCTATTTCAAAATACTCAATTGTGCTCTTAACATACTCAATTGTCCTCTTAAAAAAAATTGATATACAATTTGTATATGATTTCACAAATAATGGTATGGAATCAAATTATATGTTTGATTTTCTACCCCATCTTCAATTCATTAGTACTCTTTTCAGTTATCTTGTTAACTTCATTAATTGTTGCCTTATATAGTGTTTCTACTACCTTCCTTGCTTCTTCACTGTCTCCATGTAAGTGTGGAACGTCATGCATGTTGTCATCACTATATCCATCAAACCAGACACTGTTAAGAATTAAATTGAGGCTATTATCAATGAAACTGATACACTTTATTGGACAATTGATCCATTTAGTCTTAAAACTGATTGATATAAATGGACAATTGTCATTTAGTCTTAAAACTGAACACTTTAACCATGAAAATGAATGTGTTAAGATAGAAACTGATCATATTGCAGTTTACTCTCCCCTATAGCGCGCGGCTTGGGCTGGGCCGTCTCACCTTGAGGCCGTCTCGGCCAAGTTTTGGTGTAGTTGAAATGTGAATTTTAGTCTACCAATTGGTCTTTTAAGTCTTAAAATTGACATTTTAATAATTAAAATTGGCCTTTTAAAGTTTAAAATTGCAAATTTCATGACTTAAGATTTCAATTTTAAATCCTTGTGATTGGTCGGCCTTCAAAAGTTCAAATTGGTCTTTTATCTCCTTAAATAGACATTTTAATTTGCAAAATTGGTAAAAAAAAAATATACATATAATTAAACCGACCCAATAAGACTCGTCTCAAGGTCTCACGCAAGTTTATGTATTCATATTACTATAAATCAAGAAAATAAACATAGTGAAATTGAGTGGGACAAACGGTAAATATTTACGCCAAGCCAACATTAAAACAAACACAATAACAAATTAAATAAATGGGAAATTCCACGTGGTAACCCTGAGGTTTTGGGTTTTCCACGTGGTAACCAAAACTTTTAAAAAATCCACGCGGTAACCCTGAGATTTACCAAATTGTTCCACAGTGACCTTTTTGCACATAAAACATTAGAAAAACGTTAGTAAACGTTAATTTTCGAAGCTTTAAGGCTGTTGTACGACTATTTATGCGACTCACCATTTCAAATGTCATCAGTTTTAACTTTTTCCCCCAAAATATACACCTTAACTCAACCAATTTTGGATTTGGGGTAAAAATATGATTTGGATGAAAAAGGGTAGAGTTAGGGTTTATATTTTGGAGAAAAAGATTGAAACTGATGACATTTGAAATAGTGAGTCGCATACATAGGCATAAATCAGCCTTAAAGCTTCGAAATTAACGTTTGCTAATGTTTTTATGTGCAAAAAGGTCACCACAAAACAATTATATAAACCTCAGGGTTACCGCGTGGATTTTTAAAAAGTTTTGGTTACCACGTGGAAAACCCAAAACCTCGGGGTTACCACGTGGAATTTCCCTAAATAAATTTAAGGATCTCTACAAATCATTATTGCAAGCTTTTGGTCAACTATTATCATTTTTTTCTCATGTTGCTAATGCTTTACATAGTTCCAACGGCAATTTCATAAACCAACATTCGGCAGCAAAAGCCAGCTTATTATTGTATTCTATGAGACCTTCATTTCATAAAATTCCACACAACCTTAATTTAAGATGCAGATACAGGTCAAATATAATAGATTGTAAAAGCATATGAACTTTCTTCATAGCCGAAACAATCAATCTTGCACTCAATTGGTCGACACACAGCTAGTCCGTCAATATTTGGCTGCCTCTGCTGCTTGTCATAGAAACTCCCGTATATGTAGAGTGTTGCAATTGCCCCACTACAGATATATACTAAACAAATTTAGCTATAGTATGCAATTTTTGCATCTATATAGAGTTAACATAATTCAGCATTCAAAATTTTCATTGGTTCACTTGCATCACTTTAATTTAAATGCTCAAACCTGTGAGTGGGTGACCCCGGATCTACAATCAGAATTGAGAAATCAACCTACAGACCATTTGTAACACAGTATCCAAACTCAACTGACTGCTTGTAACACAATAATGAGAATTCTACCTACAGACCCTTTGCAACACACTAACCAAACTTAACTAACGCTTGTGACCCAATAATGAGAAATCTACCAGAAAAATTAGGTTAAATATCTTTGTTCATTGTGGATCCTTTTCATGTCAATATGGATTTTTGCAGATTTCTCTTAGCTGCTTGAATCTGACAACATCAAACCCTAATTTTCCAAAAAAAAAAAGTTAGGAAAAAACATGGAAAAGATCAAATTAAAGATAAGAATGCAAGTTAGTTAGCATATGAATGTTGCCCTACAAAACATTATCAGACTCCATATTAAAATCAACATAACAAAATCAAACAAGTGCAAAACATCATCAAAACCCATATTAAAATAAACTCAAGAAAATCAAAGATGAATAAAAAGAAAATCAAACATAGGCAATATAGGAATGTTTTTATTACAACACTTCGATTGCGGCGAGAAGAAGACGTCGTTAGAAGAAAGGATCCAATCAAGTGATTTATAGAAAACTTCTTGTGCAGATTCACATTTTTGAAGAGATAAGAGAGAGTCAATAGAAGAGTGAAAAGATTAAAAAAAAAAAGGAAATGAGAAAAACGCTGTAAATGGAAGAGGAGAAGGTGGGAGGTGCAAAGGGGTATGGAGAGGTGCAGCGTTTGAATTGACAATAACAGCTTTTGTCTGTGTGTTGGACAGAAGGTGGAAAGGGGGATGGAGAGGTGCATGGGAGGTGTTGAGAAGAACATGGGGAGTTATTGTTGGATGCTGACGAAGGCTGGTAGTGAAGGCTGTTCAAACAGCAGCCTAGACGCACGACGCAACATGTGTAAATTGTTGCATGTGTCTTGTGCGAGGGCTACGTAGTTTGGTGCGAGGGAACATGCTTGGTGTGGGTTTTTGTTGGCTTGAAAGATGGTGCGAGACAACAACCTTGACAGCAGCACGTGACAACAACAAAAAACCACACTCCCTCACAAACCATCAGTAGGCATGGAAGCAGGGCTGCTAACATGTGGAGAATCTACACCATAAGACTTAAAATTAACTTCTGCATCATTCAAAACTTCCAAAAACTTCCAAACTTCCAAAAACTTCTAAGCCCCAAAGTCACCATAAATCAAACAAAAACTTCCAAGCCCCAAATTCAAACAGAGTGCAATCAACCATTTCACTAAAACTCAAGCAAGAACTTTCTAACCCGAAATTCAAACAAAGTGCACCCATTCAGTCCAGTTTAACAATAGATTGAACAATCAAACACACCTTAAGCTCAAAATTATAGAGAGTGCACCCAACCATTCTCCCACTAAGCTTCACATTCAAGGAGAGGAGCATAACAATAGATTGAACAATCGTACATTCCTAGTTTAGCGGAAAACGCAAATCAACCATCAAAATCATATATTTCTATTCAAAAAGAACAATTACCTGGAAAAACTAAATTCAAGCTACAAAATTCACTTCATTCTTGATTTTCCCCGCCTTCTTAAATTTCCCTACAAAATTCACTTCGTTCTTGGTCTACTCGCACACCATGACTCTGCAAGGAAAATAGGCAAGTAAGAAACAACTGTAATCAAATCAAAGTCATCAAATATGAAAGAGCTCTATAGTGAGTTTCTCACTTAATGTTTATTCACTAAAAAACATCTAGATTAAAGCATCAAATTAACAAAATTCACAAAACAAATCAACAAAAAATAAAAATAAAGTAAAACATTTTTACCTCGAAAACAAAGTAGAATTTATCCGATTAATCATGATAAAATCCAAATGCAAATCTATGGGTAACCCATATCAATAAATCATCACATTTGTCAACTACATTTAGTGAAGAAACAAAACTAAATTCAAGTAACGCTTAATTTTTCATAAATCTAGAATGCATTGATTTACAATCTTAAGAGAAGGCAATGATGACAAGAAGAGTTGCGGAACCAAATAGTGCCACCGATGTTCATAGTCCTCTGCCTATCTTTGTCCTCTCCTTTCCTTCTTTTGCACTCATCGACACTATTTTATTTTGACTATTTAATTCCTAGAACCTCTTTGCTAGACATTAATTTAGGAATTTCAGTAACTTATACTTACGGATGTGATCTCTATGCTAGACGTAAATAATTAAACAGTGCAAACAACACAATCGAATGACATCACAAAGCAAAACTTGACATTGTATGAACCAAGATGACGGGAGATATGATCTAATTTGTTAGAGAAACAAAATAGATGCATTTAAAATCAAGAAACTAAGAAATTAAAAAGTAAACACCTCACCTCAAAGGTTTGCTACCGAAAAAGTGAATCTCAGTGAAGTCCTCAAGGTAATGCAAGCAATATGTCTTATCCCAACCTTTTGAAAATAACTGTAAAATGCTAAGGCTTTATGGACTTGTATAAGTAATTGTAATTATCATATCCAAACTCTGTAAAGTTGCATGACCTCAAATATGAGAGAACGAATAGCTGAAAATGTAATTATCATAAATTAAAGACTTCAACACAGAACTTTTGTGTTCAGAAGAAAGCTATCATAGGTTGGATTATTTTTCACATGTAAAGTTAATCACAAACTCTTTTATAGACCAAAGTATTAAGCATTGAAAATGTACATTTTACTCTTAAAGCGATATGAATTTCATAAAAAAAACACTACGGATTTTGAATCTTACCATGATACAAATTTCCACACTACCATTATAAGCCACAAGTCCATTCTCCACAAAAAAAGCAATCATATTCATTAATAACTGTGCAAACGAAACAAAAATGATAGAGCTTATAAGAACTAAGGTTAAAACAACATTTCAAAATGCATTGGTTGATTCTTTGGAGAAAAACAAAATACTCAACAACAAATACAAAATATTAAAATAAACCATCATTGCAATAATACTCTGGAATACCATAATCTATGTTCTTCAATCACCATAACCAACTAAAACACACAAAAAAACACTCTGGAATACCATAATCGAAAATAACATTGCAGATTAATTCACTTGGACGTAATTCAATTGGACGTAAATGAAAACCTAATGAAAGAGATGAAGAAATTTATAACAAATCCAAAGGGAAAAGAACCCAAAACAGCAATGAAAGTGCTTTCGCCTTGGCCGTGGTCCTCGCATGGGTGACAATTCATCATATTCCTAACTTAACAGTTTGATTTTGTGTCATCAATGAAATAGATCATCATATTTTGACACAAGCCATTCAACATTTTCCATGATACATCTGGGCCAAAGTGAGACATGCACAATTGGTTTCACATCAGCACACACAAACGCCACTCTACTAAATACACCTCAGTTGTTCCATTGTTAGGTACTCTCATGTATATGCCACTTCTGCTTCACAAATGACATCACCATAGTTTCAATCCGCATTTTGCATGTTACATCCAGCCCAGAGTGTGCAATATGGAATACACAATTGAGTTCCACATTATGCATCACCCCTATGGAAACAACTCCATAGTTATTAATTTGTTAGGCCCTCTTAGTTACATACCTACGGTTTCATCATCAATTCAATGTCACAATTAAATTTCTAGGCCATGCCCTTAGTGAGAGAAACATACACAAGCTCAATTTACATTCAATCCAATTTTTTTGTAAATTTTTGCATATGCGAACAACAAAAGGAAGATAATCTAGAAGATAGAATTCACCAAGAAATTTCAAAATAGGTATTATCGAAAGAGTGATTGTCTAACTGAAGTCAAATTATCAGACAAAAAGAAAAAGTGGGATGCACAGAAAACAAAAGAAACTAATCACAAAACACACCAGCATATTCTGGGCTTAAGTTGGGGAGCACATGCTTACATTTACTCGTATCTCTCATTTTGTGTCACATAATCCATATAGAAATTTAAACAAAATAAAAATATATTAATATGAAAAGAATCGTTTGATGGACAATGCATAAAAAATTGAAGTTCTCACAGCCAATACAAAATGCGAATTATGCAAGCTAAAAGCACACACGGTAGAGAAGCAGTCCCCGTCTGCTCTAGTGGTGACAGCCATATAAGGATTCAGCAAAATGCCTTCTCATTGCTCACGTGAAGTGCCCCGAGTATGAGGATGAGCCGAGCTAATGCAGTATATGAAGTTATACTCTTCAACCAAACATGATTTGAATATTTATTGAAAATGAAGATTATAATCAAAGATATACTCTTTAGACTGATTTGTATAAATAAAAATCTTCAAGACAATAATGAACCAACAATAATACTTGCCCAAAGTAACCTTTTAAATTGAAATCAAATCTTGTGAATCATCTTAGAAATAGAGAAAATCAAACAAAAATCAAATAAATAGATAGATAATAGATAAACACACTAAAATGGCAGTAAGCTAGAAGCAAGAGCGATATTGTGAATCCTGTAAACCATTGCTGAGACTAAGATTTAGGACTTCCTCAATCATTTCTTAAAGGACCCTAATAAATTTTCTAAATATGGTATTCATCTTAGAAATAGAGAAAACCAAACCAAAAATCAAATGAATAGATAGATGACACACACTGAAATAGTGTTAGCAAAACACCATAACATAATCCAATCTTCAAAAAAAAAAAAAGGGCTTAAATTATGCAGCAACCAATCATTGTACAAAACGACTCTTTGAAATAACCAAACTATTGCAAATTATACTATTTATGCACTTTCTCACTTATGTTTTAAGTTTAAACCAACTTCTGAAAGGATAAAAATGAACAAAGTGCTTGTTTAGGTAAAAGATTGAAATTTTTGAAGGTATTAGATTTTAATTTTTGTTCAGTGAAATGCATCGAATACAAGCTTAGCCTCTATTTCTTCCCATTTTATTCTACAAATAGTTTGAGGAAAATAAGCAAGAACTCATAAATTATTATTGATAAAAATCAAAACTTTAAACAATTCCTACACCATGATTGTTCAATTTAATTCCTATACCATGATTGTTCAATACCGTGCTTACCTTCAAGGGGTCTAGGGCCTCTAGCCATGACGTATTTCAACATCTACATTAACATAAAGATTATCAATTCATTTCAAAGCATGGAAAGTGCAGTGACAAGTACCTCTTTGTTCTGACTGCATCAATTTCATCAATGAAACCAATAGATGGTGAAAGTTCATCTGCAACCCTAAATAGTTTGATGTTATAAGAAAAAGAGATGTAATGGTATGCTATATCAAGCATGATCTATTATTATAAACACAAAAATTCAATCGCAAATAATTCATATAATCAAATCAAGTACAAATAATTAAACCCACAGATTCAAAGCAAGATTCTAATATACTACATAGATGAATTCTAAATCTAATTCAACTTCAATATAAATATAATTATTAAGAAAATATCACATACTCTCCATTAAAGAAACACAAAATCTCACAAGAGACGGTCTATAAGATAGACCACAAAATTGGGCCAGCCCATTTCCCTTAATTGATTTTTTTTATTATAATATTAATTATATTATGTTATAATCCTAAATGTAAGGTATTATAACCTCGAATATATTATTCTATAACCCCAAATATAAGTTATTATAACCCAAATAATTTATTATGACCCCAAATATACTATGTTATATTTTGGGCTGAACTTCATGGATTCCGTCTATAGAATAGACCGTCTCTCATGAGACTTACTGTTGAAGAAATCTTGCAGCAATTGTTAAACTTTTGGAATCCTAGTAGATCCACCAACAAGCACAATATCATGAACAACATTTTTATCCCTCTGAAGTACCACCCCCAACATAAAAAATCAAAACATTTAAAATGATGAAATTCAGAATAGAAATCAATAGCAGAAAAAGAAGATTAAGAAACACGATACCAGCAACACAAAATCTGGAAGTTCGATGCAAAAGCTGAAAGCAATGCGATGAAAACTGTGGCTACCAAAAGCCTCAATGCAAACGTAAGTGAAAATTAAACCAAAGGCAACAACGATCGATAAAGAATTCAACACAGAAAACGTAAGTGGAAAATCAAGGAGAAAGTAAATGTTATATGAGAATAATGAAGAAAAACAAAGTCAGAATTACAAAACCAAAATCAAAATGTGAAGGATGAACATTAGGAAATCAACAAAACCCAAAGTAAAACCAATGTAAATCAAGAGAAGAACCCTATCAAACCAACTGACTGGTAAAATAAACTAATTAAAAAACCTAAATTTCATCAAATTTCATCCAAGAAACGAAAACAATACCCTAAATTTTTCCTAAAAAAATGAAAATAAAAAAAACATAAAAAAAAAAAGAACGACACTTCTCAACTGGCTCCATACACTACCTGAAAAAGTCTATGTTCAGCTCCTCAAAACGAGCACGAGTCATGGTGGTATAGAAATCAATTCCTTTAAAGAGGGAATCGGATTTAAAGAACGACAAGAGGGAAAGCATACCAGATTTGAGTGAGAAGAAGAGCGAGTATGGACTGAATTTGGGAAGGGAAATCTTCAATGCAACGTGAGGAAGAAGCCCAGCCCTTGATTCCTCACAAATTGATAGCCCACACGTCCCAAATGCAATCAAGACAGTGGATACCTTCACAAAACAGCCACAATGCTTCTAGGTTGAATCTTGGTTTTAAAGACTAAGTACTTTGCTTCTCTAATGCCAATAATTCCCTAACACCACTAAGGACTACTCTTAGTTGTATTGGGAGAAGATCTTGTACTACTCAAGATCTTTGAGTGTTCATACACACCCACGAAAACAAAGGAAAGAAAAATCCAATGTTGCTATTTTATTCCAAACTGAAATCTCCCTCTTGATACAAGGCTAATGCCATCTATTTATAGGCCTAAAATGGGAAGGAAAATATACTAAGACTATTGATGACTCAGCCACACTAATTATAATGTCTAAAACATTCATGTATTTAACACGTGATAAAAAAAAACTCAAAAACACCACAATTTGCTGCTGTGCAACTGATCAGAAACGCCTTCTGACCATGCGACCTTCCTCTGTTCTTTTTGGTGTCTTCCAATGGTTGTTTTTGGAATCTTTTGATCATGGCAAGGAGGTCTAAGTGCAAGGATTCCATTATTATACTTTGAGCCCTCAAAGGAGTCTAGGTTCATGCTGGCCCAAGCCCTCAAGGTCTGCTGGTCCGCGTTTTCACACAAAGGCTGCTGTAATATTGCTGTCAGCATTTCGTGCGACTGGGCTACCTTCAACCCATTTTCTTTCCTCCTTCTCGTGCTTGAAAATGGTCTTCCAATGGCTTGATGGAAAGATCCTAGTGTAGAGATTCCATTTCTACCTTCTATGCTTCCGAAGGTGTCATTGGATCTTCTGTATAGAGTGTGCAAGGTCTGCTGTTCGCCACTTCGGGTCTGAATTTGTTGTGCCTTGGTTTGCAGCTGTGTGCTGTCTTTTGTGGGTTCTTTTAGTGTTACATCAGATGTGGGAAGTGTGGGGTTTGAACCATCATCCTCCGAAGGTGCTTCATTATCATTCCAAGGTGGTTTCCCAAGCTTTGCACCCATATTTGGTGCATTCCCCCCTCCTTTGAAGAGAATTGTCCTCAATTCTCCAATTTTAGAGGTGATAACAAACCTAGATGCCTCATGTGGTTTTACTTTGTGAACGTGCTTTCTAGGTTGGTTCTTCCTTTGCTCAAAGAGACTTGCTTCCCTTAGGTTCAACCGCATAATTTCACCATGGTTGTGTTGCTTCTGTCTGTCCAGGCCTTTGTTTCCTTTGTGCTGTGATCTTGCATTAGTGTTCTTTAATCTGCGTTGGCCTCTTGCACTAGGTCTCATCTTGCTTTCAACTTGCTTTGGAACATTGGTGGTGCACCTGTCAAATTCAGATACATCCATTAGTGGAGCATTCAGTACATCATTCCTTTTATTTACACAATAAAGAGCTTTTTTATGGCTCTTCCTAGTCAATAAAACCCTAGGTCCCTCCTCTGGGTATATGAGCTCCCTATCAGACTCAGAGTCAGATACATACTGTGTGACCTCCCCTGAGGCCTTAACTATGTATGTGCCATCTGGGTCTTCCTCCCTAGTGACATTACCCATCTCTTCTTCCCTACCATTGATGCTCACAAGTATAGTGTTAGGCTTCTCCCTACTCCTAATATCTTGCCACTCAGCTAGGGTGAATGCTCTATTGTTGGGGCAATTAACCTTAAAGTGTCCATGACCATGGCACTTGAAACAGACTACATCCTTTAGTGGGGTTATACTCTTGCCTTTGTGATTTGCATGTGCTTTAGGTGGTGAAGTTGTAGTGTGCACACTATGGTCATGTATGGGTTGACTACTCCTAGGTAGGGGTTGACTAGTGGTTTGTGACACCCTCTTCTTTGAATATTGTTCTAAAAGCATGGCTTGCTCCCCAGCTAGAGCTACAGTCAAGTGAGGCACAGTGGTTACCTTTATCCTTAGGTCTTCTCTCAGCCCACCTAAGAACTTACCCACCCTCATATCCTCTGAGTCTCTAATATCACAAAGTACAGAAAGTCTCTCCCACTCTTGGATATATTGTGCTACAGACCTATTACCTTGACTAAGGGTACTCCACTGCATAGACAATTGCTGTGTATAGTTACTAGGGACATATTTTCTTCTAAGAACCTTTCTCAATTTTTCCCAAGAATTTATTTTACCCTTGCCTTCCCTAAGTCTTTGTCTTTGGATTCCCTCTAACCAGGTTGCAGCTAACTTGGTCAACTTTACTTTGGCTACCTTGAATTTTTGTTCTTCTGGGGTATCCTTATATTCAAAATAGTTCTCTACGCTAGACTCCCAATCTATGTATTCCTCTGCGTTTAGGGATTGACCAGTGAACTCACTTATGTCTACCCTCAAACTCTTATCCTCTTGTGGTCTAGGTAGTGGGGTTCTGTCCTGGTTAGTCAATCCTAAGGTGGCCAGCCTTTGGTTCAAAGCCTCTAGGGTCTCTTCTATCAATACCCTCCTATCCTCAGCATTCATATTGGATTATCACAAGTAACACAGTTCACAAAAAAAAAAAAAAAAAAAAAAAATTCAGATACTGAATTTTTTTTTTTTTTTTTTAAAAACACTTCTGATATCAATAATAGATCAGATAAATTCTCAATGCCTTACTATCCTATTTTGAGGATACTGGATGTCACACAAGATAACTAACACCTTTTATCAAAGAATATAATGAAAGAAATAACAAATACAAGAACTCTCAAGGCACAGTACAAATAATTCTGAATATTGTGAAAGAAATATGCTGCAAGATTCACCAATTACATAGCACAATGTACAGAAATTGACTTCATCAAAACCAAAAACAACAAATTTTCGTTAACTTTGAACTTATGTTCTGTTTGTTTTTTTCAGTTTTACAAACAATCACTATGGGTTGTGCAAAATAGGTTCTTGATATTTCTAGATCTTGTATTCTGATTTTGTTAAATGTGTGCACAAACCCAAAGAAGAAATGAAAAAAATCAGCAAATGCACAAAACACAACAACCAATTTGCACCAACAAATGTTGCACCAAATTCCTGACAGCAATGAATTTGTGTTTAAATTCTTGGAATTTTCCTTGATAATTTCTCTATTGATCGTTTATAGGTGAGAATTAATAGTAATAGCACATTGCAAATCAAAGAACCTATGATTACTTTGATCAACTCACCCTAAAAAAAACCAATCCTCATGCCAAAACAGGAAGCGGTAATGAGTAGAAACAACAGGATGTGCACGAAAGAAAATTAATTTTGATGTTTCTGATTTTTTTTCTTTTGAAGTGTTTTGGTGACTCAAGATTGTGTGGTTCTTCTTGTTTTATGGTGTGCAACAAATGAATATGCAAGGATTAGTACATGAATATGAATTCCAAGTGGACCATTAATAGAAGAAGCAAACTACACAAAGAGTGCAACCCTGTGCACACGTTTCTGACCAAAAGAAAACAAGCCTAGAGAGTAATGAAAACAAAGAATTGGGTGCACACTACAGGTTTCTGCACACGTTTCCTTATTGTGTGCTAAACTCAAGGGTAATCAAATTCATTCAAACACAAGCAATAGAATTATTTCCACACAAATAAAAAAGAATTAGACACAGAAACAAAGAAAGAAAAGAAGAAGAAAAAAAAATCAGAATTGGGTGTTCTTGATTCTGACAGAAAGCTGCTGTATGCAATCAATATCGGTCACGTACTCTCCAAAAAAAATGTAAACTAACAGTACACTCACGCTAGGACTACTTAGTAATATAATCAAACAAGTTTGGAAAGATCTCACCAAGTAAAGCCACGAAAGGAAAAAAATGCTGCAGAAATTCCACAATGCTGCAATTCTTGATGATTCTTGATCTTTATGCGTCCTTTAGGCCCTCCCACGATCAGGCTCTGATACCAATTGGACTGAATTTGGGAAGGGAAATCTTCAATGCAACGTGAGGAAGAAGCCCAGCCCTTGATTCCTCACAAATTGATAGCCCACACGTCCCAAATGCAATCAAGACAGTGGATACCTTCACAAAACAGCCACAATGCTTCTAGGTTGAATCTTGGTTTTAAAGACTAAGTACTTTGCTTCTCTAATGCCAATAATTCCCTAACACCACTAAGGACTACTCTTAGTTGTATTGGGAGAAGATCTTGTACTACTCAAGATCTTTGAGTGTTCATACACACCCACGAAAACAAAGGAAAGAAAAATCCAATGTTGCTATTTTATTCCAAACTGAAATCTCCCTCTTGATACAAGGCTAATGCCATCTATTTATAGGCCTAAAATGGGAAGGAAAATATACTAAGACTATTGATGACTCAGCCACACTAATTATAATGTCTAAAACATTCATGTATTTAACACGTGATAAAAAAAAACTCAAAAACACCACAATTTGCTGCTGTGCAACTGATCAGAAACGCCTTCTGACCATGCGACCTTCCTCTGTTCTTTTTGGTGTCTTCCAATGGTTGTTTTTGGAATCTTTTGATCATGGCAAGGAGGTCTAAGTGCAAGGATTCCATTATTATACTTTGAGCCCTCAAAGGAGTCTAGGTTCATGCTGGCCCAAGCCCTCAAGGTCTGCTGGTCCGCGTTTTCACACAAAGGTTGCTGTAATATTGCTGTCAGCATTTCGTGCGACTGGGCTACCTTCAACCCATTTTCTTTCCTCCTTCTCGTGCTTGAAAATGGTCTTCCAATGGCTTGATGGAAAGATCCTAGTGTAGAGATTCCATTTCTACCTTCTATGCTTCCGAAGGTGTCATTGGCTCTTCTGTATAGAGTGTGCAAGGTCTGCTGTTCGCCACTTCGGGTCTGAATTTGTTGTGCCTTGGTTTGCAGCTGTGTGCTGTCTTTTGTGGGTTCTTTTAGTGTTACATCAGATGTGGGAAGTGTGGGGTTTGAACCATCATCCTCCGAAGGTGCTTCATTATCATTCCAAGGTGGTTTCCCAAGCTTTGCACCCATATTTGGTGCAGAGTAAGATTTAAAGAACGACAAGAGAGAAAGCATACCAGATTTGAGTGAGAAGAAGAGCGAGTAAGCAAGCGAGGAGGAAGAAATGGGGAAAATGAGAGTGAAGACAAGGAATTGATGGAGAACAGAATGGAAAAGCAGCGAAATGGGAACATGGTTTTTACTGTTCATTATGGACAGTATTCAGGCTTTGCGTATGTTTTATATATAGAGGATAGATTCCATCAAAGATCTTCAATTCTCTGAGACCAGTCAACTGGATATCTTACATGCTGAATTCTCAAATGAGAAAGACGTGAAGGACAATGTCACTAATTTTCCATTAGACTGCCTACAGACAATGTTTTTTTTAAAGTGTAAATTGATGCACTTCCCCTAGTGCTAAAGGAAGAGAACTTGGATGTGAATCTTGATGGTAGAGATGAAGCAACCTCAAAAAGAGCTGGAGCTTACATGATTGTCAGAATGATCATTTTAAGAAAGTGTGTGGGCAATCAGAGGTAAGAGTAGATTACTTAATTGTTTTGCATTTGATCAATTAAAATCCTTACATGAGTAAAATGAAAAACTTCACATGTTAGAGGATTTTAGTTGATTATGAAATTCATGAAAGATTACATATTTCTCAAACACTAAAAATGAAAATCATGATCTACAACATTGAAAGAACCTGAGCATCTATGAACACTAAATTAATTGAACAACGATATTCAGGCAGCAAAAGTGTTGTTCGGATCAACCAGCTACACAGAAACAAGAAGCAACAACTTCTGTCAGAATGATGCTTCAAAGACTTGACAACAGAATTCTTTTGTTGTTGCTGGGCAGAATGCAAGACAATAACAATCAAAACACCAGATTACGTTGAGCCATAGCATTAGTTTAAAAACTAAAAACTACAACTGCACGTCTGCTCATGACAGCAACCAGACAGCAGAAGGCTATTCAACATTTAATACCACGCAAACAAAGCATAAAAATTAGCAAAAGAAAATGTCAAGCCCCATTACATTCAGATATTGTCAGGGGTAATGTCAAGCAAAAATATTTGGATGTTCATTAACGCATTAAGGATAAATGCAGATATGTTATGCAAATTACCAGAATTCAAAGATGATTCATAATTGCTGACATCTTCTGATAGTGCTCTTCCCCGTGTTTAATTAGTGAAAAAGCATTTGGATGATCATTTACCTGGCTGGCAAAGAACAAATTAGTCGTTCAAGAGAAGACAAGCATAGATAAACAACTCGACACCTCTTAAGAAAATTCCAACGAACGTTACACATTACATTGTTTTTCCATACACTCACAAAATTTCCACACCTTAAGCAATGGTTTCCCAAAACTGGTCTTCTTAGATGCAATATCTTTAATATGTTACAGAAGCTGCTTTAGTTCCGTGGAAAACATCAGCCATAAAATTCACCAGTGTAGGTACTAATCTACAATAAATCATGTATCCAAGCCAATCGACTCTCAATGATAGAACTAATAATAGCTTAGTAGTCTATTGAACATAAATATTTATCAATGAAACCCTGACAAATATTATAACTGAAAACTATCATAACTATCAATGAAAACTATCATAATCGTCAATCACCAAAACATGTATGATCAAAGCAAACCTCTTTATCTGTCATTAAAATCAACAAATTAATATGGAAAAAACAAAAGGAAAACACATCATTGGAAGTAAAAGCCCCCCATTTCCAATTCATGAAGAAAGTGGATTTGATTTCAATTTTGGAAAAAAAGCCCTAAAATCAGAAGAATCCCTAAATTTGAACAATGTGATCCAGCATATTTATGAAAATTCTCAATTAAATGCAAAAAAATGAACCCTGAATTCAAAATCCCAAAAAATAACCTGATTTACCTTCGTTTGGTGAAAAATACTCTAATCCTTAGTTGAATAAATCCATAGATGATCTTGGAAAATACCTTAGTTGAATTACCTGATCATGTAAGTTTGCATTTACTTAGTTGAAAAGCAAATGGAGAATGAGCAAAAGTTTGCGTTTATCTTCAATGGCAGAACTTGAGTGAGAGAGAACAAAATTTAATGACGAAAATGGAGAATGAGATAACACATAAGTGAGGCAGAAAGAAAAGGAACCAGCAAAATGAGGGAAGGGAAATGACAAAATCAAATTATATCAAAACATGATCATCCACATTACAATCAAACTGATTCATATACAAAATCAAAAATTGAAAGAAACCCTCAGAATTATTCACGAAACCTTTTCTTTAAACCAAAAATTGTCACAAGCACACCTAACTTTCGTTTTCTTTTTCTTGTTTATTTTTCAAAAAAATTGCTACATCAGTTCATATATCTACGGTTTGAAGAGTTTGTTAGCTTCCTCACAAACGGCCCGAAAATCTTCATCGGAATAGCCATATGATCTGCTAGAATGCCAATCAGGGTTCTTGGTGTCGAAAAGTTGATGTCGATCAGCGGAGATTTCATCGGCAGTGAGATCAGAGGCAAAAAGGATTCTACGGTTATCGCGAGAAACATTGCGAAGCTGTTTGATTTGATCAACGGAGTTTGGGGAAGTCATCTCCGACACCCAAATCTTGGTATCGCGGGCGAGCTCTAGAGATTCAGAAAGAACTTCATACTCCGAAAAGTTCGTAACAGTTAGAATGGGTAATGAATTCAATTTCTTGATTATTTTTTCGTGCTCATCCGCCATTTCACTAAACATATCTATTTCCATTTTTTTACCAAGCTCCTTGAAGTCCTTTTGTTTTAGAGTAACATCCATATTGTCTTTTATGTCTATCTCATCTTCATATTCTCTTGAATTAAACTCATTGATTCTGATCTTGCAAGCCACCAAACAGCGGACTTGGACATTGCTCTCATCCGGTGATGGCGTAGAATTGAGAACTAATACTGAATCATCTCTTTCGTCTTCTTGGTGGTCCAGAAAGTGAGGAATGTATGGAGGTTGTTGTGGAAGCTGCGGTGGAGATGGAGGGAGTGGAGGTGAGGGTGGGGGTGGTAGGTCAGCCATCCGTAAATTTTTGTGAATTTGCTCGATCAAGAAGCCGTTAATGGCGTTTTAGAGGTGATGAACATGCAAGAAATAAGAGACAGAAAAGCAATTTCTTGAAATCTTGCTATGATTATTGTTACAGCTATGGCCTACACTTTTTTCTATTATATAGTACACTGTTCATTACAGTAAAAGTAGAGTCTCTTATAGAGCTGTTCAAAAGAGACCCGACCTGAAAATTCGAACCGAAATCGAAAGTAAATCGACCCGAAAATATCTTCCGTTTTCAGGGTTATCAAACCGATAATACCCGAACCGATGTTGTACCCGAACCAGTTGACAACCGAAACGGGAAAGCTGAACCCGAAATATAACCGAGTTTTGTAACCGATACATAACCGTTAACCGAGATAACCCGAACCTAAAAATGACCGACCCGAGTCATATCTGACCCAAATCATGCTCAAAACCGAACTCGATCCGGCTAAAACCGACTTAACCCGAACGAATTTTAAATCGAATTGCTTTAAACCTGAACCAATTTTTAAGATATAAGTATGATATACTTATATTCGATCATTTTATTAGTTAATCTAATAAATACATGATTTCATATATTTAGAGCTAATAATCAATGGTCAATGTTTATTAAACTACTTTTAATCGTACTAGAGGAAAATTTATAGAACTTTATATTTTTAATTTTCGGTCAAACATGTAAAAGTAACAAAGTAATAATGATCACTAATTGATTTGCATTTTAACTATTTTGTTTTTGATCGATAGTAATTAGTAATACGTAGCCGAATTCTGTTTTCTAAAAAACCGAACCCGATCTGTACCCGACAAAATCGAACCAATTATTAACCGATGACAACCCGACACCAATTAACACTCGACCCGAACTTCAACCGGCATCGAACCGATGCTAACCCGATAGCTCAAATAACCGAACCGTGACTAACCGACCCGAGTGTGACCCGTCATAACAAACAGCCGAAACACAAACGATCCGAAATACAACCGAACCGAATGACCCCCGTCCGAAACCGACCCGATCACCCAAATGAACACCTATACTCTTATTACAATAAAGGACAAAAAGGGAATTGCAACCATAAACTAAAAACCCAATTTTTATTTGTCGCCACCCTTTTAATAAAATCGCCACCCCTAATTTTTATTAATTTATAAAAAATTAAAATTACGAAAATGCCATTGGACTTAAAACGAGTATAAAAACGATCGAATCGAACTCAAGAACACTTTTATCACTCTAAAACTCACTAAATTCTTTCAAAAAATTTTCGGGCTAAAGAATTGGATTCGGAATCGTTATCGCAAAACCGAGGTAATTCTAAACTCAATCTCGATTCAAAATTCAAAAAAAAAATTAAAAAAGGGGGAAATCGCATGTTTTGTGCAATTGTACCATGATACAATCGCACGTTTTGTGCGATTTTCCTTTCTTTTTTAATTTTTTTTTGTTTTTTTTGGTACGATTTCCCTTTTTTTATTTTTTTTAATTATAAATGTTATTATCATTATTATTACTTCCTCCGTATTTAATTATTTGCAACTTTGGGGTCCTTCACGGACTCCTAGGCAAAACTTTTAGTAGTGTATTAAAATATATTAATGAGGTTAATGGGGTGGGATTATAGTATTATAATATTAAAAAGTAAGAGAGAGTATTAAAAAGTACTCCCTCCGGTCCAGTTTACTTGTCCCATTTCCTTTTTTGGCAATTCCTCTTTACTTGTCCCATTTCCTTTTTTGGATATCCTTATTTACCTAAATACCCCCACTTTTTCAATTCCCAATACCCAACTATCACCTTTATAATTAATTTAATCAATTAAAATACCCAACTACCACCTTTTTACATATACCCCACCACTATCTTAATCTCCGTGCCCAGTCAAATGGGACATCTAAACTGGACCGGAGGGAGTATGAGAGAGAGTATTAAAAAGTAAGAGAGAGTATAAAAAAGTAAGAGAGAGATAATAAAAAAGTAATAAAAAACTTTCTAGAAATGGAAAAAAAAAAAAAGAAAGTTGCAAATAATAGAATACGCCATTTTTAGTAAAAGTTGCAAATAACCAAATACGGAAGAAGTATATGTTATTGTTATTTAAATTTTATTATAAATGTTATTATTATTTGTTTATGTTATTATTATTAAATTTTATTATTCAATTTTGAGTTTTGGGGTATAGTGTGTCGTCATATATTTTTAGTGTTGTTGCATAATGACTGTTTCAAGATCCCTTTCTTCTACCTACTTCAAAGATGGTATTGTGATAGATTGTAAAATTCCATTGATGACAAAGAGAAAACATAATAGTTGAAGTAGAATTTGAAATTGCAAGCCATGAGATTAGCAATAATGGAGTGGATATATTGTGTCCCCCTTAAAGCAAAACAAAAGGTCGTCCACCAAAGAAAAGAGAACGGAGTGGAAAAGATTTGGGCAAGAAGAAAACGAAGTGTTGTTCTATGTGCAAGCAACATGGTCATACTAAACCAAAATGTCCAAACAAAGAAGATATGTTTTCTTTAAACAATTTTTATGAAACAACTGCATCGACATCACAAAAGAAACAAAAAAAAACGGCAGAGGATTTGGGATTGAATAATGAATCCTATTTTTACTCTTAAGTACTAGGTAATGTTATATTATATTTTCAATTTTCCATTATTTGTTTCGTGAGTTTTTATATTCTTTTAATTTTAATTTTAGGTAACTCTATAGATCTTTTTGCAGTAAAAATCAAAATTACATTAATGAAGAGAATTTACATTTTTTTATGCTTAGCCCTAAGGGCTACATATATCAAAACCCTTAATAAAATTATTCTCATATTTTTCATTTTTTAATATGAAATTATTATAAACTCCCTCCGTTCCTTAAAGAAATTCCCACTTTCTACTTTAAGGTGTTTCAATTGTTGTTCCCATAAGAAATCTTTCCATTTATATCACAAATTTTGGACAAAAATAACCTCACTCATCCTCATTTTAATATTTTAATAATGATTATGGTCCCCACATATCTTCCACTAAGTCCATTTTAACATTTATATATTCCTTGTGGTCCCCATATGTTTTCCACTAACTTTATAAAAATATTTTTTAATTGGTTGTGGCCTCCATATTTTTTCCACTAACTTTCTTTAAATAATTTTTTAATATTTGTGGTCCCCACTTTTCCTCCATCAAATTTATTATTCAATAAAATAATATCTCTACTATCTAAAAGATTCTACTTTTCTTAGTTCCCATGAACATTCTCTAAGGGAACATCAATAGGGGACGGAGGGAGTATTATAAATGTGCGTTGACCCAACAAATAAAACAGTCGTATTGAAAGATCAATGAATGAACTATTTAAATTGTCCAGACGGTTCGAGTCTAAACAGATTTTGACCTGTCCCAACCCATTTTAAATTGACTCGATCTGATCCATTAAAATTTGACACAGGCCACAGCCCAACCTTATTAACAGCTCTACTCATAATGACATTTTTTTTTCTATAATCACCCCTTGTGGTGTAATTTGATGAAAAAAATTATTCTAACTATTAATTTATAACTTCATCACTGCTCATTTTAACTAGGGATCACAATGGGTTAGACTCGGCTCGGATTATACATACTCCGACTTTGCTCCAAATAATAGTCGGACTTTTTTTCAGTCCACCTCCACTCGGAGTCGGATTATGCATACTCCAAGTTTGCGCCGACTCGAACTCTCGGACCTCCAACGGAGACGGATTATTATCAAACTTTATTATTGTGATATTGTACTAATGATTTTAAAGCATACAAAATTAACAAAATATATTTTTCAAATACAATTTAACAAAAAAAATTTGTACTTTGAATTCACGTTTAATAAGAGAAATAGTCCTATTACCACAAGTTAACAAAATTTTCTCGCATTTTATTTGGCGTATTTTATTTCTCCTTATTTGATTTGTCGTATTTTGATTGATTAAAATAAATAAAAATGCCAAGTAATTTTTCTAAATCGAAAATTACAATTACTATGAGAGAGAGCTTGAATTAGTCACGTCTAGACTCTAGAGTTTTAAAGGAAACGAAATATTGGGGTAAAAGTCAAATTCAAAGTCGGATTTTCTTCAGGGTCGGAGTCGGGTCGGAGTGTCGGATTTTTAATAAGGTCCAACTCCGGTCCGTCTCTAACTCGGACTCAGATCATAAAGGCGGAGTCGGAGTCGGATAACTTTTTCCCTCCACTAGTGGAAAAAAAGCCATTGGCTGCTGCTTATTGGCTGCGGTTGTTAGGAAAACGCAGCCCATATGAGAAATAAAAAAGCTGGAAAAAAGAAAAGTACTAAGGGGCTGCGGTTTTATGGATGTCCGCAGCCCTTAATTAATCCCAATTGATACAGAAAATAAAAAAAAAAAAATTAAAGCAAAGGGGCTGCGGACATACATGAAAACCGCAGCCCTTAATTAATCCCAATTAATACAGAAAAAAAAAAATCAAAGCAAAGGGGCTGCGGACATACATGAAAACCGCAGCCCTTAACCCCAATTAATACATAAAATAAAAAAAAAAAATCAAAGCAAGGCCCATGAAAAAACCCTAACTCTAGGGTGAGGCGCGCCGTTTTCATCATAATTTTCACATAACTTACCTTTTGAAACTTCTCTCAGATTCTAAAACCTAAGAAACCCATTTTCATCACAAATTTCACAAACTTCTCTCAAATTCTCTCTCTTCCCGTTTTTTCATCACAAATTTCACAAACTTCACAAATCTTCAAGATCATTCAAAGCGTTTTTTCATCGCTTTCTTCTCTAGCACTGACACCTTCGATGGCTATCATTTTCTCCAGATCCAAAATCAGACTAATTACACAATGGTATTTCGTTTGAAATTTCAAAACTTAGAAAGTGGTGAATATAATTACAAAATGGTATTTCGTTTGAAATTTCAAAACAGATAATTCAAGATCTTGAAGATTTTCGTTTGAAATTTCTTGAAGCTTAGAAATTTCTTGAAGATTTTCCAGGATCTTGAAGATTTTCGTTTGGGATCTTGAAGATTTTCGTTTGGGTTTGAAGATGAAGTCTCAATTTGTTCCTCAAACAGATAAGTCTCCATTTTGAAGATGAAGATGAAGATGATTTTCCAGATTTGTTTGTATTTTTTCGAATTTCGTTTTCGATTTTAGGTTTTAGCAGGAATTTCGTTTTTTAATTTTGTAATTTGTAGATCTATTTTGATTTTTGTTCATTTTTGGTTTGTTAATGTTATTTTGAATAAAGCATTGAACAAGGATCTGTTCGTTTTTTCCAGATTTGGTTTTTTCCAGATTTGTTCGTGTTTTTGATTTTAGGTTTTAGCAGGAATTTTCCAGATTTTTGTTCATTTTGTAATTTTGTAATTTGTAGAAATTTCTATTTTGATTTTTGTTTGATGTTCTTTGTTTTAATTTTGATGTTCTTTATTTTAGATTTTGAAGGTTTTTGTTTGATGTTCTTGCATTTCAGATCTAGATTATGAAACGAAATAAAAAAAAAATTTTTTTTTTTTTATTTTGAATAAAGCCTAAAGGGCTGCGGGTTTTTGACCTGTCCGCAGCCCTTTAGTCTTTTTTGGGCTGCGTATTTTGACCGCAGCCCTTCTCTAATAATAAGGGCTGCTACAATAATGGCTTGGGTCGTAATACGCAGCCCATAAGGGCTTAAAAACCGCAGCCCTTAAGGTTTTTTCCACTAGTGCTCGGACCAAGTCGGACTAGGGTCAGATTCAGACTGAATTGTCATCCTTAACTTTAAGGACATCAAAATTAGTGTAATTAAGTGTATACATCTAGTTTTTAACTGCAGACTACATTGATTTTGGTAAGAGCAATATTCTTTGTTTTTACAAGAATAACTTGCAAAATTTTATAAAAAGATTATGATTTCACCTTGTATGTCTTTACACGATCGAAGTTGAATTACAACCTTAGATTATGCAATTATAACTTTATAGTTGCATTTGTAACGTTATGACCTTATAGCGTTCATTAACTTGTAATTTTAAAGTGATCAATTATAATACTCCTATCATAATGTTCAATTATAACTTTATAATCATTGGGGTTGTTTGGTTGCACTTAATTCCCTTGGAATTACAATTTCCTAGGATTTTATATTCTGTGATTGTGTTTGGTTGCTCCAAAACGAGAGAGCATGAAAATTTTAATTTTCAAGAAAATTCCAATTCCCACAAAGTGTAGGAAATAAATTATTAAGGGGAGACCTTGGTCATTGAAAATTCTAAAAGGAATTAATTTTTTACATGCCAACCAAACAAGAAAATAAATTTTTTAGGAATTTGATTTAGGAATTTATTTCTCTTGAAAAGCAGTTTCGAGTTTATTTTTTTTGTCAACCAAACAAACTCTTAAAGTGATCAATTATAACTTTTTATGAACAATTACTTCATTAAAGTACCAATTAGAACCTTAAAGTAATTAATTATACGTGATCAGTAATAACCTTCAAGGATAAATTAGAACATTAAAGTGATCAATTATAAACATAAAGTGAACAATATATAATTTTCAATCTTATTTGAAGATCCTTTAAAGCCGAAGGACTCTCTTACCGCACTCTCCTATTATGGGTATGAGTTATCTATCTTTCCTCCCAAACCCTGACCATAGTTTATCTATGAGCGAGATACACTGAGTATGATGATGATAAAGACTCACTTGGCAATTGGGCTTAAATAGTATGAGATTTCTCACCATGAGGTGATTTCTTACAAAACCAACTGCATTTTATACAAGTCGGAGAGAGTATAAACTAAGATCAAAATAAAATTAAGTCTCGGTGAAACAGTGTCAAAAGATGATATGATGCTTGGAAATTGGAATAGCGATGAAAATAAATCTTGGACCCGTTGACGCCTGTGGACCCCAATAGATAACAAAAGAGGTAAAATAATTTGGAAAGAAGAAACCAAATTACCTTAAATTTATTTGTGATTGAAACTGGATCACATTAAATTTAATAAAGAAAGACAAAGAAAACCCTTACCTTGGTGTCTGTACCAATTAGCAGCCTTGTGAAGCGAGCAGCGAAAGCTTTCTGAGCAGCATCAGCAGCCTAAGTGAAATTGCTAACCTGAAAATTGCTCCTCTAAGCAAAAACCCCATGAATGCAGCCGAAAAGCACAAGGCAATGTTCAGTATAAAGTTCTATAAGCATTAAAAATACTTCCTCCGTTCTTTTTAGTTGAGACATAGCACCACTGTTTTGTAAGAGAAAATGGTAGACCCATGTAGCAACTAAAATGGAACATAGGATGTACAAGAACAACCTACACAATCAGAATCCATCGCATCAACCTGCCTAAGGGTACACCTTGAGCCCATATATTGACATTCGAAGAGCTATCTTGTTTACCATTATTAATTCTGTTGCTTTAATTAAACATGCCATTCATAGAAAAAAGCTGATCACCGACTGTATTTCCACAGCAACAATTTCTCTCTAGCATTTAGGGAAAAAAAGGAATTATCCAGCTCCAGAATTTTGAAAAAAATAGCACAAATCTAGAATGTGACACCAAAGCTCTAAGCTCTAAGCTTCTTTGATTGTCAACATTTTCTTTTGAAATCTTCATCAAGTAAAAGTTGGGTGTCATACAATGGCAATATGCTAAACATCCCCCACTGATTTACAAAATAGACAAAGCCATTATAAAATGTATCCCGACACATACATTCATTGTAAAGCCATAAATCAACTAACAAGATTGAGTTGAAGAATTAAACATAACATGAAGACTAAAAGACAACACAGCATAGTTAAAAATTAGAATACTGCCACAATTAACACACCACTGCTGCTATTACTTTCACCATCATAATTGAGGTTTAGGACGTTAGTAGAGAAAAAAGTTGGAAAACAGGAAGATGGGGCCAAACAATCATCAAGAGGATAGTAATAATAGTCTATGATCATTAGGTTATAGACACAACACAACAACAAAACCAGGTCTTTATCAGAATGTCTGTAATGAAACAATATCTATATAAGGGGGTAGAATAGTCTTTTAAGGAAGTTTCTAGAAAAAGAATACGACCTCTGTTCCGTTTTAGTTGCACCATAGGAGTTTGGCACATTTTTTAAGGGTTGCACGTTGTACGTTGTGGAGGTGGGGATGGTGGAAGTCGGCAGAGCAACCACTTTCTCTTCTTCCCTTGTCTCTCCTCCCATCTTATCTACCAGCTAGTGGTTGTGGTTGTGGTAGTGGTAGTAAAGGTGGCGACTACTGGTCGTGCTCCTCTTAATCTCTCTCTCACGGACCCCCTGTCTCTTACCTTGTTTTGTTTTATGGGGTGGGAAACGACGCCATTTCAATGTACTGTGCATTTGAAACAGTATCCTGGCTTGTCCCTTTATAAATAATAGAGATCTATAAGCTATTTGCTTCACACTAGCTTCAACTCCAGTTACATGATGTTAAAACCAGCCAAGCGCACAGGAAGCAGATACCTAACCTTCCTATATTTCCAAGTGCACAAACAATCTTTTAAAAATGAGTGACTTATTGCTTGCTCACATCTATAACAAATTTATCAACTTTACTATAATCGTAATCATATAAATATTACTTTAGGGCCCCTAAAAACATGGAAAGCTGATTATCAGTAGATAAGCAACTCTCAACAAAAAGTTACACGAAATACCTAATTAACATATTCAATCATTTATAGTCCAAAGGAAATACTAACAGAAGAATAAAAAAATAAATAAGAAGAATCCTAATTCATTATAGATTATAAGAATATGTTAAATATATAAGTAAATTGCGATGTTGATAATTTTATCACTTATTTTGGATAAAAGGAAATAGAAGGGGGGAAGAGAAAAAACGGGGACAACTTCCCTTTGAATAAACAATTAGAGCAAGGGAGGGGAGAGAGATGGAGAATGGAGAGATTCAGAGGGATAATAGATCTCACCTTTTCCATCGCTTTCTCTCCCCTCCCCTTCCTTCTCTTTCCCTCCAACTTCCCACTCTACTTCTTGGCTATCCATACAAAGTGTACAAATTATAATAATCAAAGGGTAAAAGCAACTCAAAAAAATCCTAATGAAATAAATAAAAAAAAAACAGATTCTTTACAACAAACTTGAAGATCAGAATCAGACATGGTAACTAAAACCTCAATCCATCGGCATGAATGTGCATGGTAGAGTCCTTCAAAACGGCAACAACTGTAAATCCAGACACACGAAGGACTCCAAGGAGACCTATAAATGCACAGTAGGACATAAGCATTAGTACTAGTGTTGAAAGGCACTTTGAGCTTCACAAACTCATAATTATCCTGATTCACGAAACAAAAAGACATAGGTCAGACGTTCTGAAAAAAAACAGAAGTAAAGCAATGAATAATCAGAAATAGATAAACTCGAGATTTGGATGTCAATAAGGAATTTGTCTTTTTCACTAGGTTAGGGTTTCATGTAAAATGAAGAGAATAGCACCAGAGCATAATCTCTTTCACAAGTAATTTCACAAGTTGGAAGACTTATGTCAAGACATACTTCAATACTTATCACAAACTCACAATGTGCACGCAATAGTATGACTTCATATTGCTTATAACGGAAGTGTACTCCTCACATGCCACAGTTCACTAAGGAAAGCAAGTGGACATTGAATTGCTTTAATTTTAAACACTGACAAGGCAAACACGTTAAAGTAGCAAACTTAACCATTTGAAACATTGTGATGGCGCAATGAAAAAGAAAGATATTTTATCGTCATGTGCGGTATACTTGACTACATGAGAAGACTAATCATAAACATTAGGCGCTTGTCTTACTGTCTACTTGTTTCTTTAACTTCATATGCCGCATTTTGTGAGTTGCAACCAAATACTAACAGCAGTAATGGAGTGTATTTAAATTTAACTCAAGATTTTATGATGAAGCTTTGGCACAATTTCCTGTCAAGAACATGCAATCCCTATTCAAGTATTGCCCTGGTTCAAGTCCTAGAAGGTAGCTATTGTTACACCATCTGTCCCAATTAATAAGCACCATAGAGAAAAATTATTCTGTTTAGTAAAGAATTTGTTTTAGTGATTTTTATAGTTTTGTGGTATGGAATGTGTGTAAAATAACGAGAAAATGAAAAATGAAAATATGCGGTTGATATTATGAGTACCTTCCAAACATAGATTTAGTGCTTACATGGAGGGATAACTCAAAAAGGGAAATGGGACTTATACGGTGCAATAGGCAAAGTACTACTCTTTTATCTCTAATCTCTTAAAAAATTTAAAGTGTTATTTCTACTATGCTCACTCCGTTTCATGCTATTTGTCACACCAACTTTGGCACCAAAAAAGACAAGAAAATCGATGTCATGGTAACATCATTAGCCAGTGATGCGAAATTTTGCAAGGGAGCGAATGTAAATATTTCCTCAAGTCTCGAATAGTTTTCAAAAACCAATGCACATTTTTTAAGACACAAATATCCTTGTACATAAAGTATTGCAATGGTAACATATTTCAAAAACAAAGAGTACAACTAAGTTGCATGAGCAACCGCCCAATACCAACATCACCACACCGAATTCACCAACACACCAACACACCATGTACCATTTAACTCACCAACCACACTAGAAAATAATCCCACTGCCAACATCACCTTACCGACCAACATCAACACCCATCCCAACTCCATTACAATAGGCAACAAGGAAGCAATCTAGCACCATAAACATCACCACCACCACCACCAAACTATCATTCACACCATACAAATTGTCACAAAAAACCAAAATAAATCACCAACGACATTAACTAGGTAAACATGTTCCGTCTACCATCGACCCAACACCGACATGTGAAACATAAATCAAAGTACAAACCAACACCATGAACATAAAAAGAACCCACCACCATTGTCAGAAAGCAACATCAAAGAAAAATAGTCACGAAACTACTCATTAAAACAAGAATCCATCCAAAGGTAAATTCATTACTAGATCTATAACTAAATGACAAATAATCAATAAACCCCATTAAATTGAGAATAAAAGATGGACTTATGAAGTAGAGAGAACTTCCTGAAGTGAATAATGAGCATAGAGTTGAAAGAGGTTGAAGATGATAAATGAAAAGCAAGAAAACGAGGCAACTATAAGATGGAAGATGGGTTTTCAATTTGAGGGTTAGATTTGGAGAGAGAAAGTTGTGGTGGGCAGTGGTGGTGGTTTGCAAGGCAGTGGATAGAGAGAAAGAAAATGGTAATATATGTGGGTTTAGAATTGGGAGGAGAGAGAAAACTATGAAGATGGGAAGTTGAAGATTGAGATGATAAGGTTTGAAGGTAAGGTACTAAGGTTGAAGAAGATAAATAAGGGTCATATAGAAGATAATATAGGAGATATCATAAAATAAATAGATAAGAGATGATTTAGATCTATTAAGTTTAATGGTTAGACAACCGTTGTAAGAGTTGTTCTTGTTGATTTTTTTTAGTGATTTTGAGTTTTGGAAAATGAGTGAGTGGTGATATTTTTAAATGAGGGGTATTGATGTACATTACCTTGATTTTTTTATTTGCCAAAAAGGAAAGCGTAGCAACTAAAAGATATTGTTCATAGTTGTAGGGATTGTAAAAAGTGAGCTCATATATGAGAAAAGATGAGGGTGACAAATAAATGAGACCAAAGATGTGAAAGAATGAAAGGAACAATATGAAAAATGAAAGTGAAGTGTGACAAACAAAAAGAAATAGACAAAAATGGAAAATGTGACGAGCAAAAAGAAATGGGGGGTATAATGTTTTTAACAATATCACCTAATGTCGAATGGCAAAACTCTTTTTGATATAAAATAAGTATATGTGATAACTACTACTTTTCTTTTTTCAATGTTACCATTTTTTTCAAACTTGCATCATAATATTGTATATTCTTATGTAGTTCAGTTTTAACTGAAATTTTAATAACGGAGTTACAATGGAATATAATAATAAAGTTATTACTTTTTTTGTAATATAAGATATATTTCATATACAAAATGTATATTTACTTAGGAGGAAATAGAAATAAATTCCTTGATTACAATGCAAATTTAAAAATATTTGGTGATATTTACTCACATGTCATTAAAAATATTTTAACAAAACAGATCAGATAGCCCTCATAACAACACTATTATATTACCATTTACCAAGCAATATTACAAACATATTGTAAATCATGATATTATACTTTAATTTTTAAGAAATAAGATTGAAGCAAAATGGTACTCACCAAGCAAAGATCTAAGCATACGGAGTTGTTGAAATAAAACAGCAATGGTTGGCAGGTTTGCCAAATCTGAAGGCAACTTCTTGAGGCAGTGTCTTTATGAATTCTAAAACATGGCTTCTAGCATATTCTCTAAAAGGGTCACGGAATGGCCTGGTTAATTGACGTGTGAAAATTACATCTTTTAGGTTGATGGAATTCTCAACAACATAAGTAGCAAATTCAATGTCAATTGGCAGTCCCAGATAGCCAAAGTGCTGCAAGGTTTTCAAGTTATTTATGGGACGCCCTTTACGCTTCACAATATTCCTTACACGTACATCGCAACCCAGTAAATACGGTGAGAACTGCAAGATGTGGAATACATGATCATCATACTATAACACTAGAAGATTTTAATGGAACTTTGCCCATTTGGCCATTTTGTACATAATAATGTAGAAGCTCTCAAAATTGAACTTTGTGAAAGCACAAATTGAGAGGGAAATCAACTCTTAAAAAGAGAATAATCACTCACATTTACCATAATGTGTGTCCTTAATGTCCTAATGATACAACCATCTTATTCTTCTTATCTTTAGCCATTAATGTTAAGTGAAGTAAATTACTAGCACATGCACACGCACACGCACACGCACACGCACACGCACACGCACACGCACACGCACACGCACACGCACACGCACACGCACACGCACACGCACACGCACACGCACACGCACACGCAGAAGATGAATAAAAGAAGAGGATAATGGTTTTAGTTTATTCAAGTGGAGAAAAAATTAAGCCAGTCGAGAGATGAGAGTTTTTTAGAGGACAAGAGTTGTCATAAAATGGGACTTTTATTCAAGCGCAACGGGATACTCTGTTTACAACATTGAACTTTTTCACACTATCCAAGTCCCTTATTCAATTCTTAATATTTCTAATTCTTAATATTAATAATATTTAAATTGAGACGAATCAAACAAGATTACACTTGACTATACTTATATTTCCTCCGTAACAACATAGTTGCTACATTGATAAAATGTACACTATTCATCAATCAACCTTAATATGTAATTTATTCTTAAACAAGAAGTTTGAACAAAGTCAAATGAGATTTTGTTTGATTCGACTCGATGCAAAGATTAATAGTATCAACTTTTTATAATTTTTTATTAAGCACAACTATAGATATTAAGGATTGAATTACGGTGCCGAGGAGTAAAGAATTCAACTTTGCCAATGCCAGCCCTTGGCAGAATAGCGTGAAAAGTCAAATGTAGCAACTTGTTTGTTACAGAGAAAGTAGATTAAGAATAAAATACAAATTAAGTTTGATTGATGAATAGTATATATACACAAATTATCAAATTTACTTGTAAGGATATGTAAGGGGATCTACCTTCAAAGTAAGCTTTTCTAGGACTGGAGATTCCTCGATCAAGTAAGCCCACCCAAGTAGGCTTTCGTTACCCTTAGCTCGAACATGGAGTTCTAAATGCTTAAGGTTTGACATGATAGGTGGTTTAGATATACCCAAATTCCACTGCATAAAATAATGATAGTTGATTATAAATATGTCAACAAAAAACAAGCACATATAACGAGGGGAATAGTAATTATTGGCAAATCTCCATGGAAATAAGATTTATTCACAAAGACTTATCATCGTGGTATACCTTGACATTGACACGCGAGAAATCACACAAGCACAAGTGCCAACTCAAATACTCCAGCTTGGTAAAGTATTGTGAAAGATTTTTATAAGCAGAGGCTACAACCTCTCCCCTATAAAATCCATTTCCAATTGAGACCTTGGAAAGCAATGAGTCTCTAATAATCAATGATATAGGTCGTCCGTGCAGAGTGAGCGACACAAGTTTTGGGGCCTTAATGTCGATGCAAGACAAATAACAATTAGATAACTCTAGATGTTTGAGTTGTAGGGATGTTTGAGAGATAGTTATGTTTTTCAAACCGAATGACCCGTGAACAATGCGCATACTCTCTAGGGCATGGCAAGAAAGAAGAATGCACTCTATGTCTTTGTCAGTTACATTAACAAATTTGAGACAAAGAGATGTTATGGAAGCCAAACTAAGATGCAAACCACGAGACAACCAACGAGATTCAAAGGGCCAAGAATAGCGACAAGCCAATAGCACTTTTCTGCCAACTTGTGGTGTGAAGTTCAATTCAAGTGTTTTGACATGTTTTGCCAAAGCAAAAGCTAGCCACTTATCAATATCCGACTCATAGCTTGTATCCAAGTCGAAAATAACCCTTAGCTTGTCTATAGTCAGGCCAAGATGAGAGTCAATAACACTGTTCACCATCGTCGTAAAATTTGATCTTCCTTCAGGAAGTAACATCGGATTTCGTGCAACAAAATGCAGTGTTGGGAAATCATCTTTGAAGACCAAGATGGGAAAACATCGCCATAAGTAATTCCAGCTGCGCGAAAGAACACTAGTTTGTGCAGCTTCCTTGATGGTGAAGAGGGACATGATAGACATCAAAACATCATGCGACAACTGACTCAATAGATCTTTTTCTTCATAGTTCTGAGTTAATAATAATAATCATGACATACAATGCAAATAAAACACGGGTCAGCATATGACATAATTTCAAAAGTTTCAAGTTCGATGAAAGAAATACCATGATAATTGATAAGGAAACAGATAATATGCACCTGATGCTTGCAAGATTTGAGCGCAAGCCATGTCTGGTTCCCCATAATTACACAATCAACGCTGCAAAATAAATAAATCAGTGCTCAAGATACTTATACGCCAATCTAAATAAATATATACTCAACCAAAAGAGTAGCAAGTATTGCCACTTTTGGAGCCTGCCATTGCTGGGGCACCATCAATGCATCATAAAACAGCAGCAATTGTATGGTGATGATGAACATGACTTATCAGAGGACATCTATCAAGCTAGCACGGCAAATGAGTTCGCAATCTTTGCCACTAGCCAGTTTGTTGAATTTTATTGATGGGCTTAAGGTAAAGTTGTGGGGATGAGAGAGTTATCAATTTCACCACTAACTATTAGGACAGGCTGATCCCCACTTTGCTAAGGCCAGGGCAAATGGACATGCATATCCACATGTCTTATTTAATCTATGGTGGGTTTTAGGTTTTAGCCTCATACTATTTCTAAATCAGTAGCCACCTACCGACCCCTTATACGAAACCAAAACCAAAAAGGACGGGAGAGAATACAGGTGTTACATTAAAAGTAAAATAAAGGAAAAAATAAAATAATAATAATAATAATAATAATAATAATAATAATAATAATAATAATAATAATAATAATAATAATAATAATAATAATCTTTTAAAGCTGTGAGTGGAAATTTCTGCAACATTTCAGCTAAAATTCGAGGACGTGGTGGAATAGAAAACACAGTAAAATAATTAATCTAAATCTAAGGCATCATTGCCTTTAAAATCTCACACCACGGCGGAATGATTCATCACCGCCTCTTCTAATCAACATGCCAAGCAAGGATTGTGGTTCCAGTGTAAACGCTTGCATTTTAAAAATGACATACTTATAAATCATACAAAACCATAAACTATGCAGCGGAAGTATAAATAATACAAAAGGACACAAGGCCTCGTACCAACATATACAATTTAAAGTCTACAAAAGACATATAGAAGCTATGAAATAAAAACACAAACGCATAACTAGTGTTATGCTTCGCAATCATCATTCTCCCCAATGCAATGCAAAAGAACCTCCAATACATGTTACATCTATCTAGGATGATCCCGCTGCTCAACATTAGACCATTGGTCAAATATATCATAGCAAAAACATCGTAGAAAATTATAATCAATCAAACATAAAACAGAAACACAAACACAAACACATACACATACACGTTAGTAATTAACACCAAATATAATAAGGCCAATATACAACAATATAAGGATGATTTCATAAAGCACAAAGCACAACTATCAACAATTAATCGTTCATCTTTACATCTTAGTCTCATTATTTCTTTTCCATCCCGAACCATGTGTCGACTGTCGAGGATGGAATATGAGTCTTAACAATCCTCTTCACAAAAACATAATCTCTTATAAAACACGCATAGTATCAACTCAACCAAAGGAATTAACAGAATACCTAATGTCTGATCTTATGAAGCTTATCTACCTTAAATTAAGTGTGATCATAGTCTACCCTTGGGATTTGTAACTCCCATGAGGTAACTTAACTCAGGCGCACGTCTCACAAACATAAACTATTCTATTAATAAATAAACTTTATATCAACGAGTAAACTTGATATCAACGAGTAAACTTTCTATCAACGAGTAAACTTTCTATCAATGAATAAACTTTCTTACAATGAGTAAACTTTCTATTAATAAATAAACTTTCTATCTATGAGAACCTTGGGGTTTGCAAGATCCACCGGTAACTCAAATATAAACTTTCTATCATACACTATAACAAAACCAAGGGCGGAATCGACCAACCAACGCCCAATGGCAAAGTATGAGCTCATACCCCCTCCAGCGATCCACTCGGATCCTAGCTCCGAAAAAAACCCACTGGGGTATCAATCCAGTGGGGCAAACCATATTGGGGTTTGCAAGGCCCGTATAGTAACACCACGATCAAGAGGGATATCGGTCAACCGGCGCCCAATGACAAAAAGAATGCTCATACCCCCTCCAGCGATCTACTCGGATCCTGTCTTTGGGAAACAAAACCAACTGGGGTAGTAAATCAGTGGAGTCACGTCAATCAAATATAAAAACTCTATCCTTCTACTATTAATGAGAGCCCTAGGATAGTAAAACCCACTGAGCAACTCAAATAAAATATGAAATTCATCTATAAAGGAATCATTCCGACTCCAAGTAAACATAATGTATTCCTATCAATAAGGGAAAAGTTCTCAAGTCTCAACTTCTACTAATACCGTTGTTCTATGCATCTATATCATTCTAAGTTCAAAAGAATCGAAATCAATAGTTTTTCATGTATACAACTTACTTGTTAGTACTTAATACAATGCATAAAGTTGCAAATATGGATAATACTTTGAAACATAGGCATATAATAGTTAGTTACTACATGTACGTACCTGTAACTGCTACGGCAAGGCAAGGCAAGGAGTCGCAATAATCACCAAAAACAAGGTTTTACCTTCCTCTTATGAACAAAGCACCTAGATAAGTTAGAAATTGAACTAATAAGCCTACTTATCTACCTTTTTAGAGCAACTACAAGTCAAGGAAAGCAATCATTCACCTACCCAAGCTAAGCTTTCAATTATTCCAATATGCACTTTAACCACTCAATACTAATCAGATTACAATCACACATGAATTATACCATCAAATCTAGACTGAGCACAACTGACATTGATAAGAAAGTATGTTCTAAGGATAAATTCATTAATGAGTACAATTCAACTTTATAAACTTGCAATTATAATAATACTATGAATTATTAATACTTGCCATGTAATATGTTAATTAACTAACAATGATAATACTTATGATAGTAATGATTTGAAAGGCACTTCACCACATTATTTAATGTTCCTTGTGAATACAACAAGAACGTAAGAGTTACTTAGATCGCTCACAACAAGCCCCCCATAACTTATGCCAAAGCTATGCAACCTTTAACAATGAATATTTCAATTTAACAATGACAATAAACTCACTCACAATACACAACAACAACGATGCCCAACTAAAAACCATACAATCACATCACAAGCACAATTTAACAGCTCTTAGCAACTAATAATAACAATCAACAACCACGATTACCTAACAACAACCATTAAAGATATTACCAAATCAAAAACCATTATCAAAGATATAAATGACAACGACTAACTACCCTACTAACAACTAACATTCACAACTTACAACAATATCACTCCTAGAACACAACCATTAGCAACCACTTGACAAGAACCAACAACCACCAACAATAAATCACAATTACCAAGCTTAAGACTAAGAACTTCACTTGACCACCCAATAACAGTATATTGACAACAACTACTACCTAATTAACCACCATAACCATTACTAAATAGCAATCCTACCACGAAATTCCTCCAAAATAGGCTATTAAAAGCTTATACAAAGTTGTCCAAGAATTAAACACACCGCCAAAATAGGGCATAATAGCATACACCACTGATAATTCCACCCTAATTCAAGCCCACACCAAAGTAAACTCAAATTACACATTACTTCTTACCCCTAACACAATTAATGTAAAAAGTATACAAGTTAACAAGAAGAATGATAAAAAAAAAAAAAAAAAAAAAAACGGTGTAAAGAAATTCTTGAACTTTAGGGACACAATAAGCTTACAATGTATTGAAGTGAGGGTCGTGGTGATTCAGAGAGTGGCGCGGTGGTGGTGTTTGTAGCTGCGTGTGAGGGTCGTGGGTCGTGGTGCGCGCGACAGTGGAGGCTGTGGTGGTGCTGCGGCGCCTGCGCGTGAGGATGTGGGGTGCTGTCACGCGTGAGACGGGCCTGCGAGGTGACTGCTGTTACGTAGTTGTGCTGGTGGCGGCGTGGAAATGAAGGGTGAAAGAGGAAGGCTTGAGATGAGAGGAGGCACGAGTGAAAAAGGGTTTGTGAGGGTTTTGTTTGGTTTTTTTTTTTTCTCCTTTTATTTTAGCCCTAATTCTCAAACCCTAACCCACCATAAACGATAAATACAACTTTTTTACATAACACTTATTAGCCCAACTAAGTAAAATAATTTTTTTTTAATAATACTTGCTTCATAAATAAAGAGTCATACGACATAAAAATTAGCAAGTACATAGCAACTAAAATCAAATATAATTCAAAAATAACAAAACTACGATCGTTGTGTGTGAGATTTGACAATTTTGAATATCCTCTTCTACGAGGGGGTCTTTCGATCTATTGTAGTCTTGAGATAGAATTGAATTTGATGTAGTTGATGATAATTGCAATTTTGGTGTCTGCTGCATCATCGCATTAATCTCTACCAATAAATCAACTAATGACCAAAGTTCATAACTCCAAAATTCATAACCAAATTTCACGAGGAGAGACTTCAAAACCCAATATATGGTTAGATACAACCCAAGGAATGGGTAGAACAACTCTCTTACAGGGAGAAACAAAAATTTATTCTAATCATATTAAAAAACTTAAAAGGGAGAAGCAGAGAATGTTATCAATCAAGGTCCACATGTATTTCAAATTTGGGAGGAAATTTTATTCATGGCTTGTTTTATCCAAATACATCAACCACATCATATAAGGGCAGCTTTTGTATGGATTATATCCAGCCGTCGGTCAATCTTATATGCAATTGTTGGCGCCACACTTTCATGTAACAAGCATTCATTTAATCCTCCATTCAAGATCATCCATAATCAAGTTTCACTTCGTCCGATTCTGAATGTTAATACCTTAGTTTCTATTTTATGTTTTATTTCAAGCTTTATAAGTCGGTCCATTTATGTATTAAGTATTTTATGCTATCTTAGATAAACAAACAAAAAAGAAGTCATGTATTTTAGTTAAGTTAAAAGTCATGTAGAGTCAAGTCAAGAAAAGAAGAATTCAAGGATGGAAAGTCAAAGACAAGTTGGATGAAAGTCAAAGTCAAAGTCAAAGTCAACGCCGGATGAAAGTCAAAGTCAAAAGTCAAACCCGATAGATCATCAAAGAGAATACGCAAGAACTACAAGCTTAACAAAGTCTTTCCAGCCGTGTGAAACAAGAAGTCGAAACCTTGAAGTCTTAGTCTAATTTTGCCTAAGGTAGTTTTATTATTATGGTAGTTATTTTCAGATTTTATTAGGTAGTTTTTAGTTGGTTTTTAGGTAGTTTATTTCTGAATTTTAGGTGGTTTGTCGGTTTTGTGAGTAGTTAATTACGGGACGGAAGTTACGTAAGAAGTTTCTTGCAAGATGGACACATAGGAGGAAGTTACCAAGTGGTTACAACCCGCCAAAGTGATAACTTCCAGTCGTCACTTGGCCGGCCATAACTTCTAGTTTGAGTCAGTTATTCTCGAGTTAGTTTTCATGTTAGTTTCATTATAAATAGCCTAGCTTATTATGTAATTTTCGGATTTGATGAATTAAGAAAAATCGAAACTTTGTTTCACCATTTCGTTGTTGTATGTTTCTTGGATTGGAAAAATATTGCAAAAGTTCTTTCGTCTTGATACGATTGGCGCACGTATCTTGGTTCTTAAGAGCGTCGTTTCTTGCTACGTGGATTTCATAGTGAGACTCAATTTAGCCATTGTTGTTTTTCTTTCATTGCATTCGAAATTTCACAAAGAATACAAAAAAATCAGAAACTTTTTCCCTTCATTTCATTCGACATCATCAATCATCCATAGCCATTGATTCTTGATTCGATTCTTGGAGTGAAGATTGTAAGAACCCCTAAGGACTAGGCGATCTTACAACAGATTGGACTTAGAGCCAGTTTTATCCTCGGAGAAAACGTGAACAAACGAGCCAACAAACGTCTCAAATACAAACCGCAACTTTTTACCCGCAGGCAGTTTCTGTCTGAAACTATGACAGGCCATAACTTCTTTGTCCGATATCCAAATAGCAAAATTCTTTTTTTCATTTTGGGTATTTTTTCGAGATCTATCTACCTGTAAAACTTCAGAATCATACGATTTCATTTCTAATAAACTGGACAGTTTATATTGAAATGCGCAAAAATGAATGATGAGGAAAAAGTTTCTGAAATCAAGAGGTGGGAGGACATTTGTTTTGAAAGGAACGATTGTGAATCGGCAAGGTGTTCTATATGTTTAGGATGGGGTCATACACGTCACTCTTGCGTGAACTCCTATTCCATCAGCCCAACATCCTATGTACAACGAATATTCGAAGATTATGCCGGTAATTTAAATATGTTAATTGCAGTCTTACAAGCGCATGACATTAGTTTTGTTTAGCGCATTCGAAAGTTTGAGGCGAAAAAGGAGGTGTGTACTATGTCGACACAAAGCCAAGTACCACAAGTGCTAGAAGACGAAGTCCATGTACACCACGAACAAACTTCTATTGTTTGTCAAGAGGAAGACAATTCAAAGCAGGTAGTAGTTCAATTATCACTTGTTCCAGTGGAAGTTCCATGTGAATCAAGTGTTTCATTGTGTCAAGAAGTTCATGATAGTGTAGAGTTAAAGAAGAAAATTCATACTTGTTCTTCTCATCTCATCACTTCAAGTTTGAGGACAAACTTTTCAAAAGAAGCGGAGAATGTTATCAATCAAGGTCCACATGTATTTCAAAATTGGGAGGAAATTTTATTCATGGCTTGTTTTATCCAAATACATCAACCACATCATATAAGGGCAGCTTTTGTATGGATTATATCCAGCCGTCAGTCAATCTTATATGCAATTGTTGGCGCCACACTTTCATGTAACAAGCATTCATTTAATCCTCCATTCAAGATCATCCATAATCAAGTTTCACTCCGTCCGATTCTGAATGTTAATACCTTAGTTTCTATTTTATGTTTTATTTCAAGCTTTATAAGTCGGTCCATTTATGTATTAAGTATTTTATGCTATCTTAGATAAACAAACAAAAAAGAAGTCATGTATTTTAGTTAAGTTAAAAGTCATGTAGAGTCAAGTCAAGAAAAAGAAGAATTCAAGGATGGAAAGTCAAAGACAAGTTGGATGAAAGTCAAAGTCAAAGTCAACGCCGGATGAAAGTCAAAGTCAAAAGTCAAACCCGATAGATCATCAAAGAGAATACGCAAGAACTACGAGCTTAACAAAGTCTTTCCAGCCGTGTGAAACAAGAAGTCGAAACCTTGAAGTCTTAGTCTAATTTTGCCTAAGGTAGTTTTATTATTATGGTAGTTATTTTCAGATTTTATTAGGTAGTTTTTAGTTGGTTTTTTGGTTGTTTATTTCTGAATTTTAGGTGTTTTGTCGGTTTTGTGAGTAGTTAATTACGGGACGGAAGTTACGTAAGAAGTTTCTTGCAAGATGGACACATAGGAGGAAGTTACCAAGTGGTTACAACCCGCCAAAGTGATAACTTCCAGTCGTCACTTGGCTGGCCATAAATTCTAGTTTGAGTCAGTTATTCTCGAGTTAGTTTTCATGTTAGTTTCATTATAAATAGCCTAGCTTATTATGTAATTTTCGGATTTGATGAATTAAGAAAAATCGAAACTTTGTTTCACCATTTCGTTGTTTTATGTTTCTTGGATTGGAAATATATTGCAAAAGTTCTTTCGTCGTGATACAATTGGCGCACGTATCTTGGTTCTTAAGAGCGTCGTTTCTTGCTACGTGGATTTCATAGTGAGACTCGATTTAGCCATTGTTGTTTTTCTTTCATTGCATTCGAAATTTCACAAAAAATACAAAAAAATCAAAAACTTTTTCCCTTCATTTCATTCGACATCATCAATCATCCATAGCCATTGATTCTTGATTCGATTCTTGGAGTGAAGATTGTAAGAACCCCTAAGGATAGCCCCAAACTAACTATAGATATTAGGGTTTATTAGAGAGGGAAGAGAGAAAAAATGGGGCGGCTAGGGTTTTGGAGATTGCTCTTGTTAATTAGAGACAATAATGTTAACTAAGTAAAATAATTTTGTTATGCTCACAATTTTTTACATAACAATTACTCCCCTTTATTCTACCCATTAGTCTCACTGATTTTTTTCTCACTATTCAGTTATTACTCTTAATTTGTATTTTATTCTTAATTTATAAGTTAAAATATAGTCATGTGAGATTTGTTTGATTCGTCTCAATACAAAAATTTTGAATATCTACTTTTTATAATTTTTAATTAAAAACAATTAGAGATACTAAATATTAAAATTTTGTCTCGACAAGTGTGAAAAATCAAATGGGACTAATAAGTTGAATAGAAGGTAGTATGAGTTTAATTCAAACCTCTCTATTTTTATTAATTGCAAACTTACACTTAATATAATGTAAGAACTTATATACATATAAATATAAATAATCAATTCAAATTAATTAAAAATAATATATTATAATTATGAAATCTTTCAAAATTAGGAAAAATTGTCGGGAATAATCCGAACTATTCGCAAACTGCTGTGAATAATCCCAAGTATTGATTATTTATGAATAATCCCACCTTTATAGTGTATTTGCTCGTGGCACCCCCAAACGAAATTTGACCTATTGTAGCAGGTTTTTATCAATTTTTATAGGTTATCTTCTCCATTGTCTTCTTCATTATTGTAGGACGCTGTCGTACGCGCACAAATTTAATTTATATTTTACCCTATTACAACTTCCTAAATCTATTATCTATCTATCCTTTATCCTTTATTTTTTAACTATAAAACACGCCTAAAGGTTGAGAACTATTCATTTCATACAAAATGAATAGTGTTTTCACTGTGCATACTCTTTTGTCTTCTTTCTCTTTTGCTGCTTCCTTTTCTTAATTTCCATCTTTCCCATTCCATTTCTAACCTTCAACCCTAATTTTCTTCTCTCTTCAGTTTTTCATTGGAAAAAGATGTAGCAAGACAAAATCAAGCAAAGGTATTTTTGATTTCTTTGTCTATGAGCAGTTTTCATTTCAATTTTTTTCATTACTTTATTTGTGTTGATATATACAAGATGGAAAATGGTATATCACAGCTAATTGTGATAGACTCAAAATTGGTAATGATTTTAACGATACTTTGTCTTCTTTGATGAGCTTGCTACAAAATCGAGTTGTTTCGGGTGATTCGATGAGGACATTAGCATCAGGAGAAGCTAAATTTGGTGAAATTCTTTCCAATTTTGCGTTTTTGTAATCGATTTCTTTCCCATTTTTTCTGATTTAATTTTGAGTTTAATGTTTACAGGAGAATTAGCTTGTTTAGATCCTTCATTTGCTTTTTAAAAATCAATTACTTGTTGATTTACTTCTAACTTTGTCCATCTCTGGCGGAGTTTGTTCATATGTTGTTGGTTTTGTTTTGGTTATTCATAGGTTTTGATTTCAATTTAATAGGTTAGTTCATTTCCTTATTAAAAAAAACAATATTTGTGAAAAAATCAGGTAAATTGAAATTTTAGGCTACTTTGATTTTAATTTATGTGTCGACCAAGTTCAAGCTCATATGTTGTTACTCTCTCAGCAACTTCAGGTTCAAAATTAAGTTTTACTCTCCACAACTTAAAGCAAACGCTAATGTATTTTAGTGTTAATCCATAAGCTTCAACCCAAGTAAGTTTCTTATGGGTCTATTGTTTTCTAATCTTTTCGATTGTTACTGTATTGGATGTAAATATACCTGATTTTTTTAATATGTAGTTACGCTCCATTGCGAGCTCCATTTCGAGCTCCATTTCGATTGTTCCTATGTCGATTCAATCAACTCCTAATGTATTTTTTTTCCTTTTTTTCTTTAACATATTTTTTTTTGAAGATTTCTTTAACATATTTTATTTGCCTATTTGATGTATAATTGTAACTCTTGTATATTCTTGCTAATGCCTTGCTTTTGGGTTGATTTGATTTTGATTTTAAATTGTAGTTAATTGTGGTTTATTAGGTGCTTAAAATCATTTCTTACTAACTAATTAATGGGCATGTTATGGAAATTTAGCTTATTAATTTTTGTTTTTTTTAATAATGTGAGATTAGTTTTGCATATTGCTTTTTAATAGAGTACAGATATACTTATGTTTCATTTGCTATACTCTTCCACAAAGTGATGACATACTATTTATTGGGTGAGGGGAAATGTTGGGTCTTTTTTTGTTGCTTTTGTGTTTCTTATTAACAATGGATCGTTGATGGTTGTTCAATGTAATAGTTTGTTTTCCTTTTTACTTTTTGTAGGTATTGGGATTGAAAATTTTCTCTTTGTTTCATTTTTTGTGGGTTCATTTTCCACAAATGTCATTCCAAAAACAATTTTCAGTTTTTAGAGGCCACCAATTCCTCCACTGTCCGTCAACAACTTTACTCCTATCTAAGGCCACATTTTCATTCTTTGCCTTTCAAAGTTGTTGAAAGAGAATGGTGTAGGTCACTTAAATATTTATCGTTAAGTTTGAATGTAGTAAGCAAAAGAATATGGTTAAAAAGTTATGGTGTATTACTATATCACATTTTTTATTTTACTTGTACGGTTGTACCATCTACTACCATTCACCTCGTTAATTAGCAGTCGAAAATATTAATGTATAACAAAGTGAATTATGAGCTTGTTGGCCTACTCAGCAACAAATTGTTAGCTTAATATCAAGTGAATTCTAACCTTCAACATCACCTTAAAAACAATGGCTCTTGTATACGCAAGAGCACATTAGAAGTGAATAACATATGTATCAAGCTTAACATGCTCGCTATTCCTTATATTCTTGCTTTTGATCATGGTTCGTCTAAACTCTAAAATATTACCTTTTCTATAATCTATTAACTCATTTTTTTCTCTCATTTGTTCTTTTCTGTACTACCTGTTATTATGTGATGGTTTTGAATCTTTTGATATAATTCTGAGTCTATGCATCATATGCAAGACTAATGAAAAGGGATCCTAGCCTGAGACATTTGAATAAAGATGCCATTAATATAGCTTTTTGTAGTAATTTCTTTTGTTGAAAATGTTGTTGATTTTTATTTTTTGTTGTTTTTTTAAATCATTATGTGAAAGTAAGGTATCTACAATTTGGGATGCTTATTGGTACAGTTAATAATTTTTTGTGGATTTTTTATCCAAACTTTGCAGACTGGTGAGGATCACTATTTGGTTTGGATTGTAACTTGTAAGTGACTAACAATTGTATCTTGGTTCTTTTTTGTTCTTGACATTTCTGCAATTGCAAAGTATTCTTCAATTGCTCCCTGTTACAAATTATTTGACCTTTACTATGGGCAATTTATGGCAATTTGAAAAAATGCATTTGCAAAGATTGCAAATTTTCTATCAATTTCATCTTATTTTATTCTGCATTAATTTTGTACATATATTTTATTAATTGAAATGGGTATTTTCTCTTTTTTTATTGTAAACTTTCCCGCAATTTCATTTTATTTTATTCTGCACTCTAAATTTTATATCAAAATTTCTTTGTCTTTTGTTTGTACAGTTTGCAAGTTGCTTTGGTTGCTGCAGTTGATTTTGATTTGTTGTTTGTGAAGCTGTTTGGCTTGTCTGGTGTGTTAGTTACAGGTGAAGTTTGGGTGTTCTGGTGGGTTGTTTTTCACTTGAATTTCTTGATTATCTTTTGTGTTTCCCATTTGAATCACTTATCCATTTCCGATAAAATGTGAGCATATGTCTACCAATGTGCGACTTATTGCTTTCAGCATTTATGATAGGTCAACGCATGAACAACGAAACAGATCTAGAGCTTAAAGCTTATTGTCTTGCATTTGATGGATGTTGGTAATGCCTCTTATTTGACAACATATAGAGTTGATGTACTCTTGGCATATCATTTATAAGTATCTTTTTGGCTTTGATTTGTTTGTTTTCTAAAGAAATGATTATGCTTGATGTTAGTTTTTTAAATGTCTATTTTTGAAAAAAAAGGGGTTACCTTTAAAGCTTGGTTAGTGTTAAGCATTAATGGCGGTAAACTTAAGCTGCTTTTGTTCTGAAAATACTTACATAAAAGTTAAAAAAAAGAGAAAAATGTATGTTTGCTGTAAATTAATTGTACACTGAAGAAACTGAGTGAATTATTTAAGTAAACTTTACTTTCTTACCACTTATTTCTTTAATGTTTGTGTAGGATTAAATTTTTAAGTTTTTATTATTTTTCTTTTCGAACTTACGGTGTAAGTAACATGTATTGAACTTGTGATTTGTAATTTTACAATTAAGTTTACTCATGTCATTTTTCCTCGAACTGCTTGGGGTCGGTTTATTCTTGGTGCACCTAATCGTAATATGTATTTATGTTACCAAGAGCAAATTAGCTCCCTAAGGTGTCTAATGGATTGAACTTTTGGGAGGACTTAATAAAAGGGAATGTGTTAATTTTGTGATATTATATAAAAAATGTACATTGTGAATAAATTTACAAAGTGTGACAATTGAAATGTTTTATACTCTGAGTATATTTTGGATTTATTTTAGAAATGGAATTGGGCTTGGAAAGGATTGTGCTTGGTGTGATTTTATAATTTACGTTCGAGTAATTTGAAGTCACTTTTTTCTGTTAGCTTGCAATCTTGTCTACTTACTCAAACGATGGGCTGGTGGCCTTGTGATTTGTAATTTTACAATTAAGTTTTATACATTGTGATTTTATAAGATGGCCTTTTGGATGTTTTGGGGTCTTATAGAGAAGGCTTCATTAGTATTTATGTTAGTATTTGAATTTGAGAGATTAGTCGGTTTTGCTTCTAATTATGAATCTTTTTTGTGCTCGCAGTCTGCCAAGGTGGAGACTAAGGAACAAGGAACTTTCTCGGTTGTGGAAATAGGCTGATTGGAATTCGGTGTGTTGGACTTGCGTATAAATCTTTCATTAAATTTGTGAAAACCTTTTATGTTCAATATAAACATTTTCTTAATGTATACCCATTTTTAGTGTACAGCAAATTAATTGGTATGTTCAATATAAACATTTCCTTAATTATTTTTGTTAATTAAAATGCGTAAAATATTATCATGAAATCCGAAAGCATAACTTGGGGGACCGCGTGCGAAGCACGCGGCCCCACAACTAGTCATACATATTATTAATTTTGTTGTAGAAAAGAAGTAGATTGAATGAGATAGTGCCATTTGTAATTTTTTTATTGGCCAGTATTAATAGAATCCGATTGATAATTAAGCATTTACACACTTGCCATATTTACAATAATAAACATCAATGTAATGGCAGAAATTTTAAATCACTATTAAATCATCCAATTTGCTTTCACTTTAATAATAGAAATTTCAATGGCAGTAGTTTTAAATCAGTCAACAAAATTATTGCTTTACAAAAATAAAAATTTGGTGATACTTTAATGCAGGAATTTTAAATTAGTCAATAAATCTTTATATTTGGTTTCATTTTAATGGCAAAAATTTTAATCAGTCAATAATTATTTCTTTACAAAAATAAAAATTTGATTTCATTTTAGTGGCAGAAATATAAAATCAGTCAACAAAACATCCGATTGGAATTTGTTAAGCAATCAATTTTTATAAAACATAATTATTCCTTTACAAAAATAAAAATTTGGTGGCATGAATTACAATATAAAAAGACCATTTGACCAACTTAATTATTTGCTCACCCATTTCTCATTTCTCAAACTTAAGTGTTGGTGAATAATATTTTCAATAATAATCATGAGATTAAATTACAATCAAGAGAAATGGTATATCTATAGTAACTAGAGGTGTTCAACGGGCCGGGTCGAGTCAAAATTTAAATGGGCCGGGGCGGGGCGGGTCATGTCAAATTATAAATGGGCCGGGGTGGGTCAAGCCCATTTAAATTCGACCCTCTTTGACCCTTTTTTAAAAAGTTCATAGAATACAAATTTTTTTTATTATACTTTATGGCCCGTTGGGTCGACCCACTTATGTATATAATACTATCATTTAAAAAAATTTTAAAAAGTGGTAAACTTTTTTTTTTTCCGCAATTAATACTTATATAATGTGACCCGACCCTTGACCCGTTGGGTCGACCCTTTACACCAAGGCCCGTTAATGACCCGCCCCATTATTGACCCGACCCGCTAATGACCTGTTAAAATGTGACCCGACCCTTTACCCGTTGGGTGGACCCGCCCCATTGAACACCTCTAATAGTAACCTCTCTATCGTTAAATTACATTTTTAATATTTGTGTAAATTAATTTTTTATAACTCTTTATTAACAACCAATTTTGCGTTTCTTTATATTTAATTCTTTTTTTATTACAGTATAGGTATGTAAATACATTATTACGCACCTTCATTTAATATTTTAATTTGTGTAAAATTTCATTAAAATATTTACGTATTAAAAAATCCGTGCATTGCACGGATTTCTATCCTAGTTAACTATAAAAAAACAAACATAAAATTCTACTATTCATTTTTGATCTAATGAATAGTAGTTGCTTTAGCTCTTGCCACGTGTAACCGGAAAGACATCATATTGATCCACGTTTGCAAATTACATTTTTCATCCGTCTTTCACTTTACCCCTTTTTTTCTCATTTTCTGCTTTCTTTCATGTTCTTTCAGTTTCATCTTCACTTCTTCTTTCATCTTCTCTTTCATTTTCTTCATCTCTCATTTTCTTTCTCATTTTTTCATTTTTCTCTTTCATTTGCTGATATCTATTGATCTATTGATTTTTCTTATTAACAAATAATTTTGTTTGCTTTTGCTGATTAATCCTACAAGTGCCATTTTTGGGTTTTTTTAGTGGATGCCTTTTTTTTTTTTGGGTATTTTGCAGTTTCAAATTTGCTTTTCATCCAAGTCTACATTCGTTATAGATTCGTGAATGCAGCAGAAATCGAAGTCGAAATTTAATTTCAGTTGACAGGTATGACGGGTTGGAGCAAGGCACGTTTGAGAATCCGGTGAGCAAGATTTGCAGCTACATCAATTAGGGTCTATGGGACTTTTTTCATTTTCAGTTTAGTTTTGATTTTCATTTGATTTTTGCAGCTACATGAATTAGGGTTGATGAGACTTTTTCATTTTAATTTCAGTATAGTTTTGATTTTCATTTGATTTGTTGTTTTTGCTTTACATTTGATGGGTTTCCATGTCTATCCATCATGTTGTAATGCTGAGACACAAATATTGTCTCATTTTTTAGGTTTGATGCAGAAGGCAGAAGTTTCTTCTTTCTGCGTTTGAGGTACGATGCTGAAAACAAAAATTTAATTGCTTTTCATGGGCTTCATTTTCTTATTTCTATCCTAATTAGGTATATCATCACTTACTTTGCTGAGTATTCATAATTTGTGATTTTATTGTCTTACATTGTTGATTAGTTAGAAATCGGATGGTATTTTCAATTTTCTTTTTGGGTATTTCAATTTGTAAGTATTCATAATTTGTGATTTTATTGTCTTACATTGTAGATTAGTTAGAAATTAATAATTTGTGTATGTCTTACTATTATTGAGGCCCTAAAGTTCTATTGGGTTAGGGTTTACATTAATTTAATTGATCAAACGCAACCCCAATACAAGAATCAATCAAGAAAAATAAAGATTTGGTGTTAGAAAGAGTTTTCATGGGTACCCATTTGCTAAATAATAATCAAGAAAAATAAAGATTTGGTGTTAGAAAGAGTTTTCATGGGTACCCATTTGCTAAATAATAAATAAATTTCCCATTTGTTTATGATTCATGGGTTGATTCCTAGATTGAGTTGTATGTCTGTTGAAGTTATTCTTAAATTGCATATGTATAGTTTTTTTGACTTTGAGAAAAATGAGCCAATTGATTAAATCTTTACGCTCTTTTTCTCCTTTACTGATGCAACTTCTAAAGTACGTTGCTACCATTGCTACCTGATATTCACTACTTTCCGTTTAATCCTGGTTACATCTCATAAATGCTTTTTAATTAATTAATTAGGTAGGTTTGTTACAGTCTCACACTTAGATTTGAAGGAATTAGAGTGCTCTATTATCTCAAGAAGCAATTTCAGGACAACTACAAATTTTGCCTAACTATGCATAATTTGCAAAATTTGGTATCCAACTAGAAATAATCCAGTTATTAATAAGGATACTTTCTGATGTGCTATTCTTCTATTGAGGTCTTGCCATTAACAATTTCAATTCAAGGTATATATGGTTTGTTGTTTTAATTTAGTTTTAAATTAATTCTTTATTTCCCCAAATTGGTAGTAGTAAAACATTGTTTTTGGTGTGGAAGAAGGAATCATTGCATTATCAGTAAGTTGTGGTGATAATTAGTTTATTTTGTAAATTAACTCATTTAATATGATGTATAAGTGGAAATGGTGATTAGTTTTACACATGAAATTGATGATTATATTCTTTATTTTAGGATAATTTGCACAATTGTTTATTTATGTTTGTTTGGATCAAATTCTAATGGGGTGATTAAGGTAGTTCTTGGGTTGCTCTTAGCATTGATATCGTTTATTGAAGTTTTATTTGGTCAATTGAATAAAGTTTTTGAAGCTAATTTTACCCTAAGTGTTTAAGATTAGCAAACTTTTGCTTTTAATTGATTTGTTCTAATATTTATGCTTTTGTTTTGCTATTACAGGTTGGTATTACGATTTTTCTTGGATCAAAATCTAATGAGGTGATTGAGGTAGTTCTTGGGTTGATCTTAGCATTGATGTCGTTTATTGAGTATTTTTTTGGGACCCTAATTGTCATAAAATAGATTATTGTGTTTTGATCTTTAAGTAGAATCTATATCTATATCTATATCTATACATTATAAAAAGAGAGCAAACTTTTACAATGTTTACATTTTCATCTAATGAACAGTAGTCTTCTATCCATCAACACGTGCCCTCCTGATTTCCTTTTGATTTTTCCACGCATATCCTCTACTCCTTTCCTCTGATCCTTCAACTACTCGATCACAACTTAGCTCCTGTTCCTTTTCTTTTCACGGCATTATCCAACTCTATCATCCAAGCAGAAGCAAGGCTTGAACCCTATTTTTTTGATTTAGTGGGTTCATTGGGTTTTAACTAATAAATTTGTTCATTAAAAATGGTTTAGTTGGAATCACTCAAGTGCCTTTTTCAAAAGAATCAAATATTTATCGAAAAATTCTGAAGTTTATTTACGATTTAGTTTGTTTCATTGGGTTTTAACTATTAAATTTATTGTTGGATACATTTTATCATTTCCTCATGTTCTGGCAATAATATTCATATCCACTATTGTGTATCTTGTAAATTGTAATCATGTACTTATTTTCAATTGCACACAGGGAAACTATAATGATGTTTACTTGCACATCATAATGTGTTTGTTTGATCCTAATTGATGATGCAGACACTGAATAAACAAGAGTCTTATATTCCTAACAGTAGATTTGAATTGTCATCTATTATGCTGGCCATTCTATTTTATTTAGAAAAGCTCTTTTAATTGCCAATGTAGCTTCTAGGTGGTGTGTATATTTCCATATTTCCTGACAACTCCTAATATATGTCAAAGAATTGTATCCCCTTATTTCGTTGGGTCCAAAGATTTACAATTCTTTTGTTTTAGATTATAATGGATCATACTAAAATGACTAATTAAATCATATGCACTTATTATGTATGTGAAGTTGATGATATTTGATATTAAGGGTTAATTGGAAATAACCACTTTGTCATTACTAATAAAGCTAAGGTTGCATACATCTGACCACTCAAACCCAGGCTAGGTAGAGCTACTAAATGGCTTGGGTAATGGAATGGATTGGAATTAGTCAAAGAGATGGTTTATATTCTGTGAAAATTTTTGTTTTGATAATTGAGGTATATAAATATTATGTACATCATGACTAATTACTAAATTTTCTTTTCAGTGGATTGCCCATCAAATTATACGGAACTTTCACACTTCTACGAGAACTACAAAACTCAGGGTATGCTAATATTCTGTGTTGTGTTACTAACTTCGACGCACATTATTGTTTGTTACTGTGTAATTCTACTATTTACTGATATCAAGAACGCTCTTAGTTGACCCATTAGATGCATACATTCCATTATCAATCTATTTAATGGCTTCTTTCTAAGCGAATTTAAATATATAAATGTAAGATTATACTGGGTATGATAGATGTAAAATGTTGTTTCCGTTTGAAGTAAGGGGCTGTTAGTTCTGATAGTTGAAAAAGAAATTCTAATGGTATTTTTAATTATGATTATTATTAATACCTATTGTTTGGCTCAAATAATTGTGAGAGACGGTTTTTTTTTGAGAGACGCATTAGATATACGGACTAAATAACCCAATTTATACAAATTAAAGAAAAAATAAGAATGTGAACTTCTTGTTTTAAGGTTGTCTCTTTGAGTGTTGAAGGTATGAGAATGGTGAAACAGGAGATGAGGATGATGAGCTTGTATGTTTAATTTTTTGTCATCAAGCAATAGTTCCTAATTCATGGTGGGGTATTTTAATGAGTATGAATAAATAATGAAGTTTAAAAGAATTTTGGTGCTTTTTTTTCAATTTTATTCGAACTTTTTGAAATATTTGGATATTAGTACCATAGAATAAAAACAAGGCCGCATCGCATCGCATCGGCCGCGTTGTAAAGGTTTTCAAAACAAACGAACCGATATTTCCCGCGTTGTAAAGGTGTAAAAAAACCGCGTTTTGGGCCGCATTAAGAGATTTCTTATGGTTTCGACCGATATTAAGCCGATATGATAACCGCATCACTCCCGTTACCGCATCAGCGTTCCGATACCACAATCGCAACCGTTACCGCGTTTTTACACTATGATTAGTACTGTAATTGTCCTATTTTTGTGTGATGCTCCCTCCAACTCAACCAAGTTGTCCCATTTGAGTTGGGCACGGTTTTTTAAGAGTGGAATGGTGGGGTATTTTAATTGATTAAATTAATTGTAAATGTTGTAGTTGGGTATTGGGAGTACCGGAGTAGTAAAAGTGGGGGAAGTTAGGTATTTTAATTGATTAAATTAATTGTAAAGGTAATAGTTGGGTATTGGGAGGAGTAAAAATGGCGGTATTTAGGTAAAAAAAATCATTGCCAAAAATAGAAATGGGGCAAATTGAGTGAATTGCCCATAAAAGGAAATGAGACAACTTGGTTGAGTTGGAGGGAGTATAATTTAGGGTTTTGTGGTACTAAATTTTCATAATTTTGTTGTTTTTGTTTATTTATAAATCTTCATCGTATTTTGGTTCTTAATTTTGTTTTTTTAGGTTCAACAGTTCATCGTTTGAGGTTTGATTGTTGTTTTTGGATGAATATGGTCAACTATTCATTTGATGAGTAATACTATTAATTGATTGGCTGGCTAAAATGAAGCCTCAATTTTCGGGTTCAAAGCCCAAATAATAGATTTTAGAGAAGATTTTGAACCATTACTTGTCTCAAGCTAAACAAATGAATTTTCAAAACTGAAATGTGTAGGCAGGGAGAGGTGGATCTATTTTATTTAGTAAAGCCAACATATATTGAAGGTGGAATTATTGTGAGTCACCCTTTTGAACTTTGGTTGGCTAATCAAAACTTGGATATAGTTGTTTGGTTTACAATTCTGAACCAAGGAGTACAGAAGCAAATTGTGTCATTACTCCACTTTTGATAGTTGATGCATTGAAAGGAGGCGAGGAAGGCACATTAATAGTATATTTTGATTAAAGGATTTATAAAATCTCTAAAGTACAAACAATTTTCTAATTTTTGCCTAATGTTTGATGAAATATTTGAGTGCAATGTATTTTGATTTTTGTTTATTAAATTGCTTTATTAGGCTTTGTTACAAGCTGATAGTTTTCTATTGTTTTGTACTGGCTTAAGTTGTTTTCGTAGCTGATACATTGATTTAATATTGTTTTTAGATTGACAAAGTACAGACAATTTATTCACTAGGTAAATTCTCAATTCATTTGCTATTTTTTAAATTCTACAACATTTACAGATTCAATATTCGTTAACTTGACTAATTAGTTTCAAATTTTTAGATTTTTTTTGCCTTTACTGCTAATGTTATATCTGTTTTACTTCACTAATAAGTTTTAATTTATTTCAATATTCTATATCTGTAGTTTTTCTTATACTTTTTAGTGCTGAATTTTTAATTTGGAGCTAATGAGAAGTGAGTAGATCGAGAAAGTTTATCACGGTCTATGAATTTTTTTTCTTTATTGTTGAATTTGTTTTGATTTTCTTGATGACTTCTTCAAATTTTGGGGGCTTTTGTGAGAACACAATTAAAAAGAGCTTTGAGGAGCTGACTAAAGCTGGACCCGAGGTATACACTGTTTTAACTATTTTTTTTCTTCTTTGTCGGTCAGTTGAAGATTCTTTTAAGTTTTTATCAAGAGGTAATTGAGTTTTTTCCTATTAGAAGACCTTGTTCTTTGGATTTTGATGGAGCATGGTAATTTTTTAACCCTAATTTTTAAATTTTTTATGAAGATAATAATATACAGAATTTAATTAAAATAAATGGGTTTATTTGAGAAAATTATATATTTTGATTTTTTTTCGTATGCTGTTAGGAATTTTTATATTTGGTTTATTTTTCCGATTTTGATTTGGTGAAATGTAGGATGTTTGGGCATGGTATTGGGATACACTTATTACAGGTTGATGATTCAGAGCAATTGCCCAAAAATAAATCCTTATGATTTACATTTCTTTTCAGGAAATTACTCTTACATGAATTATACTACTTTACATTTGCTTCTTTTCTTTATAACTTTTGAGGTGAATTTAAGATACTTTCATGTGTGCTTACTCAAGTTTTTTTAAATTTATGAGTATTAGATTATTTGAATTATCTGATATAACTTCATGAAGATGCTAAATTTTGTTAACTTTGTTGATTTATTGTTGTATTTTATTTCTGTTGATTTACCCACTTTTATTTCAATCAACTTTTGATATCTTGAGATTTAATCCCTCTTTTTTAAATAATAATTGTACTTGAAATTTCAATCTCCATTTTTCTTCAAATTTCATTTGAAAATCTTTCAAAAAACCCAAAATCAAGTGATGGATCATCTTTCTGACATGTTTGATTGCTTTGGTGGCCATGGTCGTAGGCACAAGAAACACAAGTAGCTTCAGTTTTGATGAATCCTACTTGGTGTCTGAGGTAAAAGCCTTCCCAGCTACATTCTTATGCTAACCCCATTTATGAATTCTTGTCTTACTGTTCAAAGTAAATTGCTTTAAAAGTTTTGATTCCAATTGTAAGTTAAGCGTGCATTCACCTTGCTCAATTTCAAATGATGGGCTCGAAGTCGAGTTGGAAAGGTTGGTGGCGGTGTTACCGGAGTGAAATATGATCGTCATCATCCTTTTCATGTGATTAGGTTTATTCAAATGAAACTAAAGCTGTTAAGTTTTTCCTGAGATGTTGATGAGGTTGTTCACTTTGGTTTAGTCTTGAGAAGTTTGTTTGTTCATTCCTGAGAATTTAATGTGTTTGTTCACTTTGGTTTAGGATTAAATTAAACTTTGACCTTACCGTTGCCCAGACTTTTACATTATTAGGTTTGTTTTGTTTGGTTAAGGTACTTTGGCCGTGTTTAGTAATCGGCTTTGTGGCCAGCTTATTGAATGTCATTCGGTTGGTCTTGCTTGCTCTATAAACGAATTTTGACCAAATGTTTGATCTAAAATGAAAGAGTTGTTGTGGACAATATTCTCATTGCCTTGGTTGCTTATCTTACCTATAGTTTATGGCAAACTTATACCTTAATAATCAATTAAGAGAATCCTCAAGATATTATTGTTCAATCTCCTAGAGCATATGGTCAGAGAGTTGTTCTGAAGTTTGCTTAATACATTGATATTTCTGAAGTGTGGAATTTTGACAGCCCTTGTCAATTGTCAGCGTTTTGTAGAAGTTATGGCAGTGATCTCTTTTCTGTTCACTGTCTGCTAAATGATTGATTACTTGTTTGTTAGTGTGTTTGTATAAAGTAGCTCAGTTTCATAGAAAATCCTTTTCCCAGATAAAAAAACTGGTTGAAATTTTGAGTTCTGTTACACTGATGTATTGTCTTTGTAGCAAGATTCCCATAATAATATCTTGTTGATATTTTTGCACTGATGAAAGACCTGTTAGCTATATTTGTATGTGCATGCTTATGCTCTGTTGGTTTCATTTGCTCGTGTAACAGTGTTGCTCATGAGTACAAAGAATGCAAAGATGAAGATGCCCAATTGATGACATGCTTGAACAACATTATTCAAAGTGGCACCCCACCACAAGAGGTTGATGCAGACAAAGAGGTTGTCTTCACCTATGATGTCACTTTTGAGGAAAGTTCTTCTGAGCCCTTCCAAACATCTTTGTATTAATCTTTCGTCTTCTAATAATTGTTTGATCTATTAAGGCGAGTGTGACAAAATTTCTCACTTATGCTGCTGTTCAAGCTAAGATATTGAGAAAGTTCAGCTCAAAGCTGTGGTTTTATCTTCAATTAAATCTGATATCAAGTTCTTAATCGTATAAACCTTAAATTATTATATTTTTGTGATTTCTGTTCTATTTCGATTTATTTTGCGGGATTTTTAATTGATTTACAACTATGGTATTTTTTTTTGAAACCCTTGCAAGTGGTGGGGTATAAGGTCAGTTAAGATAGTGTAACTGGGCATATTGATGTGTTACAAATGATTTGTTGGTAGATTTCTCACTATTGGGTTACAAGTGGTTAGTTAAGTTTGGTTAGTGTGTTGCAAAGGGTCTGTAGGTAGAATTCTCATTATTGTGTTACAAGTAGCCAGTTGAGTTTGGATACTGTGTTACAAATGGTCTGTAGGTTGATTTCTCATTTCTGATTGTAGATCTGGGGTCACCCACTTACAGGTTTGAGCATTTCAATTAAAGTGATGCAAGTGAAACAATGAAAATTTTGAATGCTGAATTATGTTAACTATAGCTAAATTTGTTTAGTATAATATCTGTAGTGGCGCAGTTGCAGCATTCTACATATATAGGAGTTTCTATGACAAGCAGCAGAGGCAGCCAAATATTGACGGACTAGCTAAGGTAGCCTACATATGTTTGCAATCATTTTTCGAAATGAATTGGCTATATAAGGAAGAATCTCGAGTTTACACGAGGAATCACTTGTGTGTCGACCAATTGTGTGCAAGATTGATTGTTTCAGCTATGAAGCAAGTTCATACGCTTTTACAATCTATTATATTTGACCTGTATCTGCATCTTAAGTTAAGGTTGTGTGGAATTTTATGAAATGAAGTTCTCTTATTGTACAGTAATAAACTGGCTTTTGCTGCAAATGTTGGTGTATGAAATTGCCGTTAGAACTATGTAAAGCATTAGCAATATGAGATAAAATGATAATGGTTGACCAAAAGCTTGCAATAATGATTTGTAGAGATCCTTAAATTTATTTAATTTGTTATTGTGTTCGTTTTAATGTTGACTTGGCGTAAAAATTTAATTTGTTTGCGCCACTCAATTTCACTATGTTTATTTTCTTGATTTATAGTAAAATGAATACAACTTGCGTGAGACCATGAGACGAGTCTTATTGGGCTGGTTTAATTATGTATATTTTTATTTTTACCAATTTAACAAATTAAAATGTCTATTTCAGGAGTTAAAAGATCAATTTGAAAACTAGACCTATCTCAAGGATTTAAAATAGACATTTTAAGTCATGAAATTTGCAATTTTAAACTTTAAAGGCCAATTTCAATACTTAAAATGTCAATTTTAAGACTCAAAAGTCCAATTGGTAGACTTAAATTCACATTACAACTTTAAAGTAGGATAATTTAAACATTAAAGTTGATATGAGAAACTTTAAAATTGACCTTTAAGTGTTAAAATTGAATTAGTAAAAATTGTTAAAAGTCTTAAAATTAGTATGTCAGAATTTTTAAAAAACTTGTTGAATCTAGGCTGATTACATGGCTAAGGCATGTCTCATAGGAGAGCATCTCTAAAATGAAAGAAATAATTTGGTGTTATACACTTACAGTTTCTTTTATATGTAATCGTGAGATAATTAGATCTTAACATACCAATCAATGGTTAATTCTTTCATGGGACGATGAACAATGATAAGCATATTTTTTAATGAAAAAAAAAAAACTTAACTATTTTTATGTTCTACTTAAAAATACTATCTTTTTTAAGGTAAGGAAAATTCCTTACAGTCAAAAAGAGAAGAATTGAAAATTGAGCACTTATGTGAAAGAAAAGCCTTCATTCGTTAATCTAACACATGGTATCAGACTTACTTGTGTAAGAGTATTCTTATCACATGATAATACTTCTATTAGTGCTATAATCATGAAAATTGACTTGTTCATGTAGTATTATCTGATTAATCAAGAGTAAGCAATTAAAATAGCAAGCGCACGCCTATTGCTACCTATACATTCCTTTGCATTATATTGATATTTCAATATTTTTATTCGTATTATTGTTAATAGAAGTATTTAAAACAACATTATGAAATTCGATAGTGTAACTTGGGGGACCGCGTGCGTAGCACGCGGCCCTACAACTAGTATTATAAAATGTTTACAACCTTATGAATTACAAATTAAATACAAAACTCAATAACTATTCAAATAAATATTTTCAATCAACATTGAAAAAAATTTAGCTAATACTATTGTACTAATATTGTAAAAATTAAATACAGATATGACAGATATTTAACTATAGAACTCATAATATCTCAACCAAAAAAAAAAACTATAGAACTGATATTCTTCAAAACGGTAATATCCATTGTCATATCTGAAGCGAATTTAATATAATTAGAAAACAGTACTGTAATATTAATTTTACACAAAAACTTGGACGCGTTAATTTGATTGACCCAATTTGTACGTGTAACAACATTTTAATTTTTAGGGTATTGATTAATTTTGATCTTAAATGTATGAATTTTGATTAATAATTTTAAGGTCAAAATTGATACATTTAAAATCAACATTGAAAAATGCTCAAGAAATAAAAAAATGCCCTGACTATTACACGCGTAAATCAGACAGACCCAAATTGACGGTCTCGTCCAAGTCCACCAGTTAATTTTAAAACTAACTCAAAAGTGCAAAGTTTAGAAACGAATTCCCAACTCCCAAGGACCTAAACTCCATGTTTTCCAACTTTACTGTACTATCTTGTGAGCGTAAGGAGTAGGCTGTAGGGTTTGCCCTTTATAGGCGTTATGGCATTGTAATGTACGTCGTCTTCCTCAATTCATCTTTCTCCTTCTACCGCATCACTTACATTCTTACTGGTATTTTCCCATTTCTCATCTCTCAGACTCATATTATTTACTCTTTTCATTTTTGTACTAAAGGGCAGAATGCATTAGCAGCAAACGCCAAACCGGCAAACAGGATTAAATCAAGTTCTCTTTACTTGCTTCAAATAACTCTATTATCTTCAACAATTAGGCATTTACTAAAGGAATATTTTTGGAATTGCGGTATTCTATAAATTTTTTGGTTCAGTTTTTTTTTTTTTTTTTTTTTTGATCGATTTGGTTCAGTTTATTTAGGGCCTGATTGAAATTTAAGGTTAATTTTTCGAATTTAGCAATGGTCTCAGTAGCTGTATACTAGATATGATGTTGATGATGATTCTTTCAATTTTGAAACTTTCCCTTGTTGCCAATGGTTTAAAAAATTTCACAATTTGTCTATCCTTGTTATTTAGGGAGAGGTCTTTGCAATGGTCACAAACAAGACAAGAAAGATCCAATCAGCTTTGAGTTTGGTTATTCGTTGGAGGTTGAGATTTAGGAGCTAAATAAACGAAAAGATTAGGTATTTGATCAAAGGAGAGAGAATTATGGGTGATAATGGAAATATGATGTCAATGGTGTCTTTATCTCCTGATGTTGGTTCCCTACATTTAAAGGGGAATCCTGGTCCATGGATTGAAAAAAACACCTCTGCTTCTCATCTCTTGGTTAAATTCTTACACTTGGATTATGAGGGCATAAAAGATGACGAGGAGCTTCAGATTGGGGAATCCATTGGGAATCTGAGTGAACTCACTCAACTCACTATTAATGGCGCTGAATTCCTCAAGTGCTTGCCTAAATCCATGGAAGCCCTCAAGAAGCTGCAAAAGTTGATCCTTGAATATTGTATAAACTTGCCTGATAATTTTGAGGTTTTAATGCTTACTTCTACTCTTACCTGTCTCAAGCTTCGAGATTGCCAGATCACATCCTTCCCTAAGAGTTTAACTTTTCTTTTCCACTTGACTTCTCTATCTCTCTTTGAATGTGAGTTCCTTACAGAATTGCCATCAAGTTTGTCACTATTGATGACACTTACCCGTATCTCCCTCAAGTATTGTGAAAGGTTACAGTCCCTTCCCTATTCCATGGCCAACCTACTCAATTTGAAAAAATTATCTATCAAAGGCTGCGCTTCCCTCACTGAATTGCCTGATTATTTGAAAGTCACTCACCTCAAGCTTATCTATTCTAGTATCAACTTTATTCCTAGCGATTTAATCAACCTACGCCACTTACATGTCTCAGTTGAATTTCTCTTAGGAGCTTCGTTTGAGAACTTGAAGAATTCGGTGTACCTTCATCACCTTAGCATTGAGTGTAATAACAATGAGGTTGAAGCTGAGATTCCAAAATTGACCGCTATTTCAAATCAATTTGTCAACCTTCAGTCCCTTTCTTTAGAATCATTGTTAACCACAGAATGTGTTGAATTCCCAGTAAATTTGGATGGGCTAGATGAGCTAATCTTGCTTGATATTAGATGGACGCAAATCAATTACATTCCTTGGACCATCGCTGATCTAAAGAAATTAAGATTCCTATTGCTACCTGAGCAATTTAGACTGGAACTATTGCCTTTTCATCTCAATGATTCCGTCCTTATATCTGTGCTAGAGAGGCAAAGTCGCAAAACTTGGCAAGAAATCAAGCAAGGGTTGAACTTACCAGTTGTGTCAGGCACGTATACTTTCTACTTCCTTCAAACTTTTTGTTAAACTGAAGTGTGTTTATAAAAGTTACTTGGGAAAATTTGAAACTATGACTTTATATTGAAAACTTGAGTATTGTCTTCATTTATTTCTAATTTAATTTCTATCTTTTCTGGCACCTTTCTGCTTCTCATTGTTTCGGGATATGCCAATGGAAGCAGCTCGGGATCCATCCATCATATCTCCCCCTGGTTACATCCCGTTGCAACAAGATCTAGGGCAGTGGATCTGCGATAACTATAAATCTCGTGACAAGTCAGAACCCTCAGGGGAATTGTTCAACATCACACAACTGTATATTTCTCCGTGTAGAGATGACAATAAGCTTCCCTTGACAATCACAGGGCTTAGGAATCTCTCTATTGAAGATTGTGGCCTTGAATTTCATTCAGGTAACTTGGCTAAGCTATACAACTTGGAAACTTTGGATTTGATTCATACAGTCTTGCCGACAAACATGGATTACCCCATCGGTCTTAGACATCTTGTGCTAAATGGCATCAGTATTAGCTCGCTCCCTGATAACATAGCACAACTATCCAACTTGATCACTTTGGAAATTTTTGAATGTAATTCCCTCAATTCGTTGCCAACAAATTTGAACATTGTTAGACTAAAGCTTGACAGGATCATCACGACCCTGCCTTTCAGCTTACTCCATCTTGAGATCTTTCATAAAGAACATACATGTAGGCACCTCGAAAAATGTTTGACTCAGTTGGTTAACTTAGAGACACTCTCAATTACAAGCTATTACATGGAGTCATTTCCTAGCATAGCAAGACAACACAAGCTAAAAATGTTGCAACTCATAGACTGTTTTAGTCTCAGACAATTGCCGCCAGATTTGGGTGAGCTGATGGAATTGGATACTCTCAATATTAGTGGTACGAAAATAAAGTCCCTCCCAGATAGCATCATGAAGCTTCCTAAGCTGCAACACTTAATTCTCCCTAGGTGTTTCAAACAAGAAAGTTTGCCAAAGAATTTGCAAGAGTTCATCATTGATGATACAAGTGAAATATACTACAAGCATGTGGACTTAACTTATGAAGGCAATGATGATACACTTGAGGAAAAAGATGGATGTGAGTTTTTCAGTACATATTGAACCTTATTATGTCACTATATATGCCACTACTCTTCACACTTTTAATGATCTTTTTGTTTCTTGTTTCTTAGGGGTGTTTAATTATTAGCTTTTTTGTTGGGTTTTTGGTTGACTTTTGGCTTTTGGTTTTTGACCTTTGGTTGATCAAACAGCGGCTGTTGTGCTTAGCATTTGGCTTGTTGGTCCTCTTTTTTTTTCTAATAAACTACCATCATTTAATGCTCAATTTCACGAAATATCTCCATAAACATTTGGTTTTTTCAGCTACCTTAACAAGCAACAAAAACAAACGAAACTTTCTATAGGTCAAACAAGCCAACTGAAAAAGTCAACGACCAACAACTCGTAACCAAAAACCCCTTATATACGTACTCCTTTTGTTCCTAAATGTAAGCACTAAAACCAATATATATGAGAGCTGTTTTCGTTTTTTGGTGCTTTGATTTATGGATCAGGGAGTAATTTTTAGTTGTATATGATAGCACTTAGCAATAGATTCAAGAATCAGTTTATAGATAGTTTCATAATTCTAATAAAAAATGGTAACATCTCTAATGTGCCACAGGGAAAAGGTTTGATGGAAATGAGTTTTTCTCATCTTTTCACGAAGATCTAGTATATTGCGTTGTGCCATTCATTGAAAGGTATAGTATGGTGAAGGGTGACGGAAATTGTGGTTTTAGAGCTATTGCTGTATTTGAGTATTGTGATGAGGAAAAGTGGTTAAATGTGAGGCAAGACTTGAAAGAGGAACTAACTACCCACGAAGAGTTGTATAAAAGAGCTCTTGGTGGTGAGGAGGAGCTTAAGAAGGCACGGGATATAGTGGATTGGTATGAATCTCCTGCTCCTATGAAGCATTGGTATGATATTACACGTTTAGGCTTGGTAGTTGCAACGAAATATCAAAAAATTTGCACATATTGGACAAAAGAAATGCTAAAAACGATCTTGCCTCTGGAGAGTAGGACGGTTGATCAACCTCCTACCGAGTATATTAATTTGGCTTCAATATGGGATGCTCACTTGATACCATTGCAGTTGAGGACCCGAAATCTCCCATTACCACCCCTTATGCGACGTTGGGAGAATCATTGTAACACCGCAGTGAAGTCTTTGTTTATGTCTCATTTTAAAAAGCAACTTGATTACTTTTGCCAATTACTTGCCTTGAATTTCTTCCTTGCGCATCCAGAGATTTTGGCTGCGAAGATGTTACTAAAGTTGTTGTAGTTCCCTTTTGCTTATCTAGAGGCTATTTATTTTGGTATGAGTATCTTATAGGTATTCAGCTTAGAGGTTGTCTAGTGTTTTGTTTTCATGTTCAATGGATGCAACAATGTAACTATGCAAGTGTTCATGACTCTAGAATTAGTCATAGTGTGTTCATTAGTTGGTTATTGTGTAAATGTTTTTTTATTAAGTTATAAGTTATTATTTCTTACTAATCAATGGTGATTCATTTAAATTGAATTTTATAAAAAAAAGTCACAATTTTCACTTTTCATCACAGAATGTCAATGTAAACTAAATTAAGAATTAATCAACAATCAAGTAACATATTATTTCTTACTTAATATTCATGAGAAATAGGTTTAAAAGGGTATAATCAAACTTACCACTAATCAATGAATATTAATTTAAATTAGACTGATTCTCAAATGAATGGATTAACAAGAATCACTATAAATAAAAATAAACTCACTTTATCGTTATAAAATGAATTTTATAGTTGGCACTAGAGGTGTACAACGGGTCGGGTCAAAGTCTTAACGAGCCGGGCCACGTCACTGTGAATTTTTAATGGGTCGGGCCGGGTTAAAGCCCTTTTGACCCGACCCGACCCATTAAGATTTTATTTAATCTTTTGATCTTACTATTTTTTGACTTATTGTTTTTTAATAACGAAGTAAGCAACTTTTTTTTTAATAACCACTGTTTTTTCGACTATTGTTTTTAATGATTCACAAGACACAACTCATTGAAAGCTCTGTTCCAATAAGCTTATAGTACTTATAATGTAATTCATACTTCATTAAAAAAAAGTATAACATCAACAATGAACATGCTTCATTCTAAGTATGATTAGAATTTGTACCCATAGCCATAGTTCATAAAACATTTAGTGAATTAAGGTATAACACAGTGATCCTTGTCCCATACCTTGATATTAGATGATATTGTAATGATGATATTGTAATGCAATACTAAAACAGATGGGTGGGCTGGGAGTTTTCGATAAACAGATGGAGTCAAAACTTAAATAGGTATCCTACATAATAGAGTTCCTTTTCAATGAGATCATGGTTTATCAAGAGGAAAAAATAGTGACCCGAACCTATTATGACCCTTTATTGATCTATTATAGGTAAAGCCTAATATTAACCCAACCCGTTAATGACACGTCCCGTTAGTGACCCGTTAAAATTGACCCGACCCTTGATCTATTGGGTCGACCCGCCCCGTTGAACACCTCTAGTTGGGACTAGTATAAGGGAAAAAGGGAGTGAAAAACATTAGGGTCCGTTAAGTACTGCTGCAAATGTTGAGGAATGTTGCACTCTCCCCCAACTCTAATCATCTTACTATCTGAAGCCCCTTTTTCACTTGGGTGAAATCTTCATGAATGTTGCACACCCCTTTGCACTTAGGTGCAATCTCAATCAGTATTTGCATTTGGGTGTAATCTTCATAAATGTTGCACTCTCCACCAACTCTAATATCTGAAAACTATTTAAAAAGATTGCAAAACTCACATTTTAATACATCCAACCAGGGTATGCTTCTAAATTTGAAATTTTAACCTCTGCCAATCTTTAAGGTATGCAATTGCATTTCATTGCTCTTATCCACACCACTTTATTGTTGCTTCCAAAAGAATTTGAAGATGAACCCATTGAATAATGCATTTTCAGAACCAAATTGGATTAGTATTTGAAGATGAAAAGAGAAAATGGGAAAAAAAAAAAAAAAGAAAAAATAGGGATTTTGATTTGGGGAAAAAGATGTTAGTTTGAGTTGTAAAATGAAAGCCCTTAATTTAAAGGGTTTAGTGATTGAAGTCTACAGCAAATGAACACATTTGCAACAGTACTTAACGGAGCCTAACATTTTTTACTAGAAAAGGTGACGGGGATTTGTTATGGTAAACTTCAGAATTACCATGCAAATTTTAGAAAAACTTTATCTACCACGGGAAAATCTAATTACACGAGGAATTTCCCATAAATTTGTTTCCCATTGTATATAATTTCCAATAAAAAAAAATTGTAATTCATATATCAAGCAATGCAAACCAGTTCTTACTAGTAGTTTTTCTTGCAAATTAATTGGAATTCACAGTTTATAATCACTAAGTACTACTAAAGTAGTGAGACAATATGTATTAAAGTATAAGGTTCAAAAGGGGTTCAAAGATAGGACAAAAGAAAAGTTGAAAAACAGAGTCAGCAAGATGTGAGATTAGCAATATTGTACCAAATCCAACTGTCACAAGTCACAACCTAGAGTTAATACAGAAGAGTAACCCATTTTTCTACAAAAGATTAAAAAAAATATATGAAAACAAGACTCCCAACACTTCGCTATATACAATGAGTATTTCTTTCTCCAATTCCAACTTCATAAACTTGATGTTCACTTTCCAGTTTCCATGCAGCTATTTTTGACGCCCAAAGATAAAACGAATGAGTGGCAAAAATGCTAAACAGTGTCGATGTCAAACATTATCCGGCCAAAACTCTCTAAAGAATGCTTGTCGAAATTCATTCTCTTGCAGCCGCTTTTCCTGTTCAAGCATTTTTCTCATTCTTTTTGAGAGTGCTTTTTCCTTTTTCGTTTTCTTCTCCTGAGACACATTAAATAGCCCCGACATTAGCAGTATAGAAATTTTTATTAGAATTTCTTCAAAAAAAATGAGCAATAAAAACCATCTCCGTTATGGAAACAATCTGAATCAACCCCTAAATTTTTGCAAGTTTAACGATAACCCCATCATTGATTGAGAAGTGTAAAATATGCAGCACAAACTTACACTTTTCTCTGCAGCAGAGATAATTGTTGTAGATGATTGCAAGGCCTTCTTCTTCGTCTTTTCTGCTCCCAAACCTCTTTTGTTTTTTTTCAAATAGGCTTCTACAGGCTCCAACCTACCCTGTTAACATCACATATCATTGAGAATGAGTTAATATATTTTTTGACAACCACTACAAGAAAAACAATTGAACGTCAGAATTTGCCGAGTTTGAGTGACAGAATGAAAAGTCGCAAGAAAACATATGGGCGACACAAAAAAGTTGTGGGCGACATAGAGGTTTAGCGTCCTTAATTATTCGTGTCACTTAAATGAAAATATGGGCTACCAAAAATTAAAAAGAAAGTCTTGTATATGTTTATGTGCGGCACATTTTAGAAACTTTGACCCCAAGCATTCCACCAAGGATAGGGAACTTTTGTTGAATTTTCGTTTGAGCCAAAGTAAAGATGTCAGAAGAGGAGATTATTGTTAAAAGGATATAGTTTAAAATGAAGATATTAGAAAGGATTCTAAAGTCGCACATAATGAAGACAAAATGAGAGAAAATCATGTTCAATAATTTGACCATGTGCAAAGAAAATTGAAAAGTGCAGCAGTTGCAAAATGAGAGAACTTTGCAAACTTAAAATAGGAAGCAATTGGGAGAAAAAGACAAGGATCATAGGAGGAAAAATGAGATAAAAATTTGAGATATAACGATTGAAGAATTTGCATATTACTGCCATATAAGTTTAGGTTTTTAAATTACAATCTTTATTTTTTTTCGAATAACAACCACCAAATGACAGAATTCCAACCACTTAAATTAAAGGTGATTTGGCCTGAACGATGTAGGCAATGATACTCTGTTGGCTATAATTCGAAAAAAAAAAAGAAAAAAAAAAAGAAGAAAAAGACAATAATTTGCAAAATTCCTACACTAAGGCTATCATTTGCAAATAATTTGCAAATACGACAATAGATAAGTAAAGGACTAGAACATAGGTAGATTATCATTTAAATTTGTTAGGGCAAGTGCGAAGTGCCAACTCTTATTGCTCATTAGTCATTCCATGGCTTGCCACATTGGAGGAGGAAAATGAGTGTGCAAGAAAGTATGGGAGTTAAGGTTTGGTTCACCACATGAAGTGATCAAAGAGGTGAATAAAGGGTGCCTTGAAACAGGCAAGAAGACGCATAAAACGTACACTTGGCTATGCCTTGAACGAGGCATGATGGGGTTTGAAGGCGGCTTGAACGAGGCATGATGGGGTTTGAAGGCAGCTTGAACGAGGCACGAAGGGATTCGAAGGGGGCTTGAACGAGGCACAAGCTGGAACAAAACAGTAAAGGCAAATATAATGAGCACCTTGTAACTGTGGCAAATTCGAGTTTTCTGATTTGCACGATACTTTGGGCAAGTTGCTTATTTGTTATAAGGTTTATTCCTCTGATTTAGGGACTTATATATGGACATTGGTATTGATGTGCGGAGGCTAATACATAGAGAGCAACTAGGATTTGAGTACCAAAAGATTTCTTTCTGGTTATTAGAGTGTGTTTTATTAATGGTGGAAACTTGGGCTTGGGTGTGAGTTCAAACCAGGGGTGGGGGTTGTGTCATTGATATGTAGTTCAATCATCGATCAAATAAAATCTTATTTGAGGGGAGGTGTCTAAGAAATCTGTTAAACATCTTTGTGTTCATTATTTTGTGTTTGCTTTAACCGTTGATTCATTGATTGTTTCCGTCTTGATTTTACTTCTTGTTCTTCACCATTGTGAGGTCTTTAAACCCTTCACTTCAATTAGTATTAAGAGCTTGGTGTGTTTTTTGGATATTTGCGTGAGTGAAAGCAAAGCGTTTAGTGAAGAAACAAGATGAGTAAGGAACAAGGTTCCATATTCTTTTGTTCGATGGAAAGATGAACTTTTCAGTGTGCAAACATTTCACTAAGGACTTGTTGGTTTAAGAAGGTACTGATCATGCTTTTGAGAAAACAAAGCCTACATCTTTTGAGGTTGAAAAATGGGTATCCATGAAGTCGGTGAGCACTATTAAATTTTTCATTGCATCAAAAATCAAGTACAACACGGATCCCGGTGTGTTGTTGGAGAATCTTCAAGCGTTGTATGCTTTGAAGTTTCTTATCAACAAGCTTTACTTTGTGTGACTTCTCTTCCTAAAGTTCAAAGATTGCTCAATGGGAATGGGAGGGAGTCTAGTACTCTTGAGCAACTATTGGTAGCGTTGAGAGAGTATGATAGGTTCAAGGTGAGATGTGAAAGAGAAGAGAAGAAGAGTGATGAAGAAGGCTAGGTTGGTGAGTATAGGGACTAGGGAGAGTTAAAAGAGACGGTTACCAAGGGAGAGGGAAATCCAAAGGGAGAAATGACTATAGTAAAAAGAAGTGTTAATATTGTAAGAAGAATGGACACATTCAAATGATGTACCAATCAAAGAAGGAAGACCTCAAGAGAATGAGGAGCTTAAGGATGGTGGAAGAAATGATATTGAAAATGACAGAGATGCCGCTACAGGTTTTGTTGAGGAAGATTATACGGCGCTTCTTGCGAATGGAGGAATGTCTTATAGGAAGGAACGACTGATTGACTCCGGTTGTTGATTCCACATTTGCTGTGAAAGAGAAGTTCACTAAGCTTAGTGTGTATGATAGAGACCTTGTGACTTTACCTAATATAGAGAAGGTGAAGGTGCAAGGTGTATGTGACTTGCGAGGTTGTTGTGGTGACACATGAGGTGAGAACCCTGGGCAAATTAATTTGCATGATACTTGGGGGGAAAGTGTCTATTTTTCATAGGGTTTATTCCTCTAATTTAGGAGCCTATATATGAACGTATATAATCATCGGAATTGATTTGTGGATGCTAATACTTAGAGAGCAACTCGACTTTAAGTGCCATAAGAGTTCATTCTTTGTATTTGAATGTGTTTCCATTAAAGGTGGGAACTATGGGCTTGAGAATGTAAGTTCAAGTTAAGGGAGGGTTGTGTAATTTATGTATTGTTGTTATTTGTGAAGGTGTATAAGACACCTATTAAACATCTTTGTATTCTTGCTTCGTGTTAGCTTTGTCCATTAGCACTGTTTTTCTCTTGATATAACTTCTTATTGTTCACCATTATGAGGTCCTTAAGCCTTTTACTTCAATTGGTACCGGAGCTTAGTGTCTTTCTTGGGTATTTTGGTGTGTAAAAAAAAGTTTGGTGAAGAAAAAAGATCAGTAAGGAACAAGGTTCCATATTCCATTGTTTCATGGAAAGATGAATTATTCGGTGTGAAAAAAATCCGTTGAAGAGTTGTGGGTTCAACAACGTATTAATGATGACGTTGAGAAAGCAAAGCCTACATCTTTGGAGGTTGAGAAATGGGTATTCATGGCGATGTAGGTGGTGAGCACTATTAGGCTTGCCATTGCACCCGAAATCACGAATAACTGATTAATCGAGACGGATCCTAGTATGTTGTTGGAGAAGCTTCAAACGGTTATGCTCCAAAGTCACTTACCAACCAACTTTGTCTAAAATTAGAGTTGTATCAATTCATGAAGGAGAATGATACTAGCAAGATCAAATCAACAAATTCAACCAGCTGGTGTATAAATAGTTGAATGCGGATGAGAAGTCGTCAAAAGAGGACCAAGCTTTACATCTTTTGGTTTCTTTCTTTACGAGCCATAAAAATATAGTTCAAACATTGCTCAATGGGATAATGTTTTACTCTTGATCAAACATTGGCAACGTTGACAAAGAATGATAGGTTTAGGTGAGTTGTACGCGGGAAATGAAAAAGAGTGGTAGAGAAGGCTAGTTTAGTGAAGGTTCTAGTAGAGAAAGAGAAAGAACTAATAAGAGGACTCCAAGGGAGAAGGATGTCCCAAGGGAGAAATAATTATAGTAACAAGGAATGACATTTATTGGAGAAAGAAGGTGCACTAACAAATGTTCTAAAGAAGACATTAAAACGAAATAACTCTTTTGACACTCAAATCCTAGCTGCTCCCTATGTAGCCTTTACACAACAATCCCAATGATGGTTTAGTTCCATATATAGGCCCCCTAAATCATAAGAAAAAACCCTAGGACAAATAAATAATGCAAATCAGAAAACTCAAATATTCCCCAGCTCCATAATCTTCTTCCTCAAAAAAAACTGGAGCGGCATCTACGCTATTCTCAACATCATTTCTTCCGCCATCCTTTAAGCTCTTTATCCTCTTGAGGTCATCCTTCATATTCTTTGCACATACCGCTTCTTCTTACAATAGTAGCACTTCTTGTTACTATAGTCATATCTTCTTTAGGACTTCTGTCTCTTGTGGTAACTTGTCTCCTTAGTTTTTCTCCCCTAGAACCTTCACCAAACTAGCATTATTCATGGCGCTTCTTCTCTTCCCCTCCATATCTCACCATGAATATATTATTATCTCCCAATACCGCTAATGCTTGATTAGGAGTAATAGACTTCCTTCTAATCAACAATGTTTAAACTAAATTTTTGTAGTTCATAGAAAGAGAAGCCAAAAGAAGTAAAGCTTGCTCCTCATGCGACAACTTCTCATCCCCATTTGACAATAATTAACACACAAGTTGGTTGAATGTGTTAATGTGATCTTGCATATTGTATCATCCTTCTTTATGAATTGATACAACTGTTGAACATTTAGTGTATAATAATAATAATCCTGAGTATTTAATCACCAAAGTACTACTAAGGTAGTGGGACAGATTAGGTCCGTAATATATCGAATAAAGCTATAATAATAGTGGGACAATATACGTATTAATATACGGTGTCCAAATAGGTGTTTTAAGATAACACAAGGAAAAGAGGGAAAAAGTGGGCAGAAGGCATGCGCCGAGTCGGCGCTACCTTGGGTAGCCTCGTCGCCGACTCGGCGCTAGGCTACTGGAAACTCACTGTTTGGTCAGTGACTTGGCGCCGAGTCGGCGCCCACTTCTGTGGGCTCGTCGCCGACTCGGCGATTGCCTTCTGGAGGTGACCGTTGCCTTTTTCTTCCCGTTTTCTTGTGTTTAATGCCTAGGATCCTCTCTTAATTCTCTTAATTCTCATAATTTCTGAGATAATGAGGGAGTATAATGCTAATTCAATAGCAATATTGATTATGATTGCATTGAATCATAATCAATTGGGTGATTAAGGCTAAGGCACCTCTATTAGTATAAATAGAGGTCCTTGGGTGTTTGTGTGCTTGTACCATTCACTTGAAATCTCTGAATTCCTTTCCTTAAGATTTTCTCATTTGTTTTTTGCATACAAAAGAGTAATTAACTTTTGTTAGTGCAATTCCACAACTCCTTGTTTCCTAAACACATTGTTATTACATAATACAACCTAAGTACTAAGGTTGTGTTGTAATCGATTGTATCTCGTTGTGAATTTCCAAACAACAACCCAAGTACCTTTGTGGGGGAAATATCACAAAAGGATAGTGAGCACACGCCTTCGGTTTGTATCAAGTTTCCGGGTGACGTTCATCGTTACACAATAATCTTCACTTTTCTTGTTACATTGTAATCATCTTGTAAGTTAATTTTTGTCATCATACAAAGGGGTTTATACAAATTCCCAAGTTGTAATTTGTATTGCATTATATACTTTTCGTAATAATCTTTTGTGATAAGTTCCTTTCATCGATGGCATCAATGAAGGACTTTACCTCTAACTTTGCTAAGTTAGAAAAGTTTGTCGGCGTCGACTTTAGACGTTGGCAAAAGAAGATGATGTTCATGCTCACTACCCTCAATGTGGCTTATGTTATAAGCTCACCCAAACCGGAAATTGCTAAGTCGGATGATCCGAAAACGGTGATTCTGGAAACGGAGATCCTTGAACAAAACCGTAAGAGATCAAAGTGGGAGAACGATGATTTCATTTGCCGGGGGCATATACTCAATGGAATGCAAGATGCTTTGTTTGATATTTACCAATATCATGAGTCCGCAAAAGAATTGTGGGATGCTCTTGAAAATAAGTACATGGCGGAGGATGCTAGCTCCAAGAAATTTCTAGTAAGTAATTTTAATTCATACAAAATGGTAGAAGATCGCCCAATCATTGATCAATTTCATGAATTGCAAAGAATGCATGCTAACCTTAAATTACATAAAATTGAAATTGATGAAGTATTTCTTGTTTCAAGCATAATAGACAAATTGCCTCCTTCTTGGAGGGATGTTAGACATGCTCTTAAGCATAAAAGGGAGGAGATTACACTCTCCGACCTTGGACAACACATTATTGTCGAGTCTAGCATCCGGGTTCATGAGAACCGGAAGGATGATAATCCTAATGTACCTACTATAAACATGGTTGGGGAAGGGAAACCACAATCCCGTCCCGGAGATAAGAGGAAGAGGAATGACTCTTCTAAGGGGAAAGCTACTAATCCCAATGCCGAAAAGGTATGTTGGGAATGTGGAAAGCCCGGGCACCGAAGGAAGAATTGCTTCGTTCTAAAGAACAAGCAAAAGAAAGCCAAGGGGAATGGTCAAGCTTCAACTAGCAAGGGACCACCCACACAAGGTAATCTTGCATGTTTTGATGAAAATTCTAATATGAGTTTTTCTACATTGAATACTAATATTAGTGCTTTGCAGGATGATTCCTTGGCTTGGTGGATCGATTCGGGGGCATCGAGACATGTATGCAATTCTACACAATGGTTCAAAACCTTTAACAAGGTTGTTGATGGGGAGCATCTCTACATGGGAAACAATGCACCTATCAAGGTCCAAGGCAAAGGACAAGTTGAATTATTGTTTACTTCGGGGAATCTTTTAGTATTAAGAGATGTGTATTTCACACCCGAAATAGGTAGAAATTTAGTCTCGGGTCCTATTTTGAATCGATTGGGCTACAAACTAGTGTTTGAAGCCGATAGGTGTATTATCTCCAAAAATAATTTGTTTATTGGGCGTGCTTATCTATGTAATAGTTTGTTTAAGTTGTCTTTGGATTTGAATAAGAGTGTTATTTGCAATGTTTCAAATATGAATGAGAATGATGATTTACATTATTTGTGGCATGTTAGACTAGGACACGTAAATTTTGATAAAGTTTCGTTTATGTCTAAACATGATTTAATTCCAATGTGCAATAAAATGTCTAAAAATTGCAAAACGTGCATGTTAACTAAGATCACTAGAACACCGTTTAAAAGTGTTGAAAGAAAAACCGAAATTTTGGAGTTAATCCATAGTGATCTTTGTGATTTTCATAGTACACCATCTTTGGGAAACAAAAAGTATGTCATAACTTTTATAGATGATTTCTCAAAGTTTTGTTATATTTATCTTTTGCATTCAAAAGATGAGGCTCTTGAACATTTTAAGATTTACAAACAAGAAGTAGAAATACAAATTGGTAGTAAACTTAAAAGGTTAAGAACCGATAAAGGAGGTGAATATTATGATCCGCTTTATTTTAATTCAATGGGTATAATTCATGAAACAACCGCCGGTTATGCACCACAATCTAATGGTGTGGCGGAGAGGAAAAACCGTACTCTACAAGAGATGGTTAATTCCATGTTATCCTACTCGGGTTTGAGTGATGGATTTTGGGGTGAAGCAATGTTGACGGCTTGTCACATTCTTAACCGAGTTCCAATGAGAACGAATAAGGATACTCCTTATGAACTTTGGTACAAAAAGAAACCAAACTTAAGTTATCTTAAGGTTTGGGGTTGTAGGGCCATTGTAAGAGTGCCCGGCAACAAGAAAAAGAAGCTCGGTGAACGTGGGCTTGAGTGCATCTTTATAGGCTATGCTATTCATAGCAAAACCTATAGGTTCTATGTTATAGAACAAAATGACTATATATCGATTCATTCGATTATAGAGTCAAGAGATGCCATTTTTGATGAAAATAGATTTTCATCATTGAGTAGACAAAGGAATCTACAAAGTTGTACCAATGAAAGTGTTGATGATAGTCAACAAAGTTCACTTCTAGATGTTGATGAAAGTCAACAAATAGATGAACTTGATTTAGTTGATCCTATTCCTAAACGGAGTAAGAGACAACGGAAAGCGAAGAGCTTTGGACCGGATTTCCAAGTATACTTGGTTGAGGGTGATAGAAGTGAAGTATCTTCTAGTGTTCCATATTTATATAATGTGGAAGGTGACCCATTGACTTATAGCGATGCTATGGCATCACATGATAGTGCTTTTTGGAAAGAGGCTATCGATGATGAGATGCAATCCATCATGGGAAATAACACTTGGGTGTTAGTGGATCTTCCTCCGACTTGTAAACCAATCGGTTGCAAGTGGATTTTCAGAAAGAAAATGAAAATCGACGGTACTATTGATAAATTCAAAGCCCGTTTAGTGGCTCAAGGCTTTAGACAAAAGCACGGTATCGATCATTTCGATACGTATGCACCGGTTGCAAGAATAACCACTATTCGGTTATTGGTAGCGTTAGCTACGGTCTATCATCTAGAAATACATCAAATGGATGTTAAAACCGCATTTCTATATGGGGAGTTAGATGAGGAAGTATATATGAAACAACCCGAAGGGTTTGTTTTGAAAGGACAAGAACAAAAGGTGTGTAAACTTGTCAAGTCCTTGTATGGACTTAAACAAGCACCTAAACAGTGGCATCAAAAATTTGATGAAACTATTTTGTCCTTTGGATTCAAGTTGAATCAAGCTGATAAGTGTGTGTATAGCAAGTTTGATAGTCATGGTAATGGCGTTATCATTTGCCTATACGTTGACGACATGCTTATCTTTGGAACTTGTATAACACAAGTCCAAGAGACAAAAGATTTTTTGTCTAGATCCTTTCAGATGAAGGATATGGGGGAGGCTGATGTGATCTTAGGCATTAAGATCATAAGGCAAGGGAACCGTATTAAGTTAAGTCAGGCTCACTATGTTGAGAAGATACTTAAGCGGTTTAATATGCTTGATAAAGCGCCGGTCTCTACTCCCATGGAACCGGGTATGAAGTTTGCAAAACATACCGGTCAACCAATTTCACAATTGGAGTATTCAAAGGTCATAGGATCTTTGATGTATGCTATGACTAGTACAAGGCCTGACATAGCATTTGCGGTGGGTAAACTTAGTAGATTTACTAGTAACCCAGGTCCCCATCATTGGATGGCGATAAGGAGAGTATTAAGATACTTGTTACGTACCAAGGACTTTGGTATTACTTATAGCGGAGAACCTCCTATTCTAGAAGGTTATTCTGACGCTAGTTGGATCACTAATGAAGAGGATAACTCTTCTACTAGTGGATGGGTGTTTGTTTATGGGGGAGGTGCCATTTCTTGGTCTTCTAAGAAACAAACATGTATAGCCGACTCTACGATGTCAGCTGAGTTTATCGCTTTAGCTTCAGCAGCTAGTGAAGCTGAGTGGTTGAGGAATCTCATGTTTGAGATACCTTTGTTACCTAAGCCAATTTCACCGGTGGCGATTCATGCGGATTGCATGACGGCTTTAGGTAGAGCTTATAGTCAAGTGTATAATGGTAAGTCTCGTCATATTGCTCTAAGGCATAGCCTTGTGCAAGGACTTATTATTAACGGGGTCATAACTTTTGACTATGTGAACACTAAGTTCAATGTGGCGGATTCGTTTACAAAAGCCATGAATAGAGACTCAATTGAGAAAGCCTCAATTGAGATCGGTTTATGTCAGTAAAATCATTTGGAAAGCCCAATTCACGCATGAGTAACATCGTGTCTGAATTCAATGTGGTAAAGTCCTCTTGGTTTTTGTTAAAGCAACTATTGCATGACCCATCGTTGCTTTGTACCGTGATGGAATAAGGTAGTCGTCTTGAAAGTTCTCAAGATCAAGAGTTGAAGAGCTCTTGGTGTTATATCCACGTCACGGGGATATGTTTTATACGTAATGAGAACCTACCTATATAAGTTTGAAGTGTGGTCGCTTCAAGTAGTCAAGATTGGCATAATGACTGTGATAAACTTATGAATAAGATACGGACACGGCCTTATAATGTGTCAAGTTAATAACTTTGTGTTATTTGTTTTATGTGTACTACATCTTCAAGTGGTTGGATAAGTCGATTGATTCAATTCCTTATGGAAATCAACTCTGGCTCGATCACTTGTTAAGTGTGTTGTACTAGGCGTTAATTCAATCCGTAGGGATATTAGCGTTGATGCATGAAATGTACTATGAGTTTTGGTAAATGAGAAGCTTATTATACCCAAAATGGGGGAGGATTGTTGAACATTTAGTGTATAATAATAATAATCCTGAGTATTTAATCACCAAAGTACTACTAAGGTAGTAGGACAGATTAGGTCCGTAATATATCGAATAAAGCTATAATAATAGTGGGACAATATACGTATTAATATACGGTGTCCAAATAGGTGTTTTAAGATAACACAATGAAAAGAGGGAAAAAGTGGGCAGAAGGCATGCGCCGAGTCGGCGCTACCTTGGGTAGCCTCGTCGCCGACTCGGCGCTAGGCTACTGGAAACTCACTGTTTGGTCAGTGACTTGGCGCCGAGTCGGCGCCCACTTCTGTGGGCTCGTCGCCGACTCGGCGATTGCCTTCTGGAGGTGACCGTTGCCTTTTTCTTCCCGTTTTCTTGTGTTTAATGCCTAGGATCCTCTCTTAATTCTCTTAATTCTCATAATTTCTGAGATAATGAGGGAGTATAATGCTAATTCAATAGCAATATTGATTATGATTGCATTGAATCATAATCAATTGGGTGATTAAGGCTAAGGCACCTCTATTAGTATAAATAGAGGTCCTTGGGTGTTTGTGTTCTTGTACCATTCACTTGAAATCTCTGAATTCCTTTCCTTAAGATTTTCTCATTTGTTTTTTGCATACAAAAGAGTAATTAACTTTTGTTAGTGCAATTCCACAACTCCTTGTTTCCTAAACACATTGTTATTACATAATACAACCTAAGTACTAAGGTTGTGTTGTAATCGATTGTATCTCGTTGTGAATTTCCAAACAACAACCCAAGTACCTTTGTGGGGGAAATATCACAAAAGGAGGATAGTGAGCACACGCCTTCGGTTTGTATCAAGTTTCCGGGTGACGTTCATCGTTACACAATAATCTTCACTTTTCTTGTTACATTGTAATCATCTTGTAAGTTAATTTTTGTCATCATACAAAGGGGTTTATACAAATTCCCAAGTTGTAATTTGTATTGCATTATATACTTTTCGTAATAACAACTTCCCTCTCAAACAAAGTTTCTTATTAAGAGACTTCCAAGCATACACCGTTTGAAGCTTCTCTAACAACACATTGGGATCGTATCCTTCAAGTAGTTATGCTTGATTACGCGTGTAATGGCAAACCTAATAGTACCACTGCCATGTCATGGATACCCATTGAAATGAAAGGGTTAATGAAATCACAATGGTGGAGGACAAGAAGTAAAATCAAGTGAAATACAGTCAATAAATCAATTGACAAAGCAAACCCAAACTAAGAACAGAAAGATGATTAATACGTGTCTTAGACACCTCCCCCTCACTTAAGGTTGTATTTGATTAATGACTCAACAATGCATCAAGGAATAGTTTATTGACTGATTTACCAATTTTTAATCACTTATAGTGTGATTTTTAACATGTTAGGGATTTTCCAGGAAAACACCTCTTTAAGTTAGTATTATTCATGCTTAAACAATAGTTGGTATTATAATAGGAAAATTAACAAAAGGTTGAATTATTCACGGTAGTTTTTCCATACATCAATGACAAAACACTCACCTAGCTTGAACTCGCACGCTCAAGCCCAAAGTTTCCACCTTTACTGGAAACAGACTCTAATACAAAGAAAGAACTCTTTTGACACTCACACCATAGTTTTATCTTTGTGTATTAGCCTCTACACACCAATCCAAATGGTGATTAGGTCCATAAAATATATAGTCCCCTAAATAAGAGGAATAAACTTGAGGACAACCAGATAACTTGCCCCCTAAATATCGCGCAAACCAAATTCGCCCCTTCTCCATAATCTTCTTATTCAAAAAAAAAAAAAAAAACCTAGTGCGACATGACATCTCCCTTATTCTCAACATCATTTTTCCACCATCCTCCAAGCTTCTCATGCTTTTTTTTTTTTTTTTTAAAGTAGAGAGTGTTAGGTTAAAGTGGGTAACTTCAAGCTAGGGGAGGGCATTGTCATTTATGTATTATTGAATCATTAATAAAATACAATCTTATTAGAGGAGGTGTCTAAGACTATTAAACCTCTTTGTATTCTTGCTTTGTGTTTGCTTTGTCCATCGATTCATGCCCAATTTTTCTCTTCATTTTACTTCTTATCCTTTACCATCATGAGGTCCTTAAGCCTTTCACTTTACATTTAAATTTTGTTAATATTCGATTAATACTAGTTTATTAGACATTGTCGAATAGTGTATAATTTTTCTTGGCGATGCTTTCTTAGATTAATATGGTTAATGTAGTCGACTGCTTATTGTTCCAATTAAGGTTTATGAACTGTTATCGTACAATCCTAGAAATTTACCAAAATTTAATGAGATATTAAGACCATATATGCAAGAGTTGTTCAAACTAAGAAAACCACCCTGTTACTTATGATAGCAAAATTTTGGATAAAAGGCATCAACAAATGTCAACCACTTTATTACTTGTGAAGAAGGGCTATTGGTCATAGTGTTAGCTGTACAAAAGTGGCAAGGTGGAGACTAACCAATAGACTAAAAAAAAATTATATACCATTCGATCAGAAAGGACTTTCTCTAAACGAGTTGAAACTGATCATTATAGAATATATAACAAGGGAACTAAAAATCGAATTATTGGTGCCCTATCTAGAAAAACTAGTGCAGAGATCTTATGAATGGTAAACAAAGTATCATCCATTGTTTGAAAATTTTCAAAGGGTATATGTGAAATACTATGAGTAGAGTGTTACGAGACGACTTTTTACATGGACAAGGGGTCTTGCTTAAGCCCTTTAATGATGCACTTCAACAAGTTTATTGGTGTTTAGGAAGCCTTCAGGTTCGAAGCGTCGACAAAAACATTATTTTGTCTCAAGAGTGAATAATTGTAGTCATATCCTTGTTGTGGATAAGAAAATATCTTTGAGTGAATAATTTGCGAAATTTGAAGGCCTAAAGATGGTCCTTTTGTACGTGTAACCCGTCGATGGAATGCTCACCAGGGCATGGTTGCTTCATGACGGCCTTCTCAGGGTAGTCAAAAGCCTTCTACCATGTTAGTGGCCTTGTTTCCTTCTCTTGTTAACTTCTTTTAAGTACTTTTACCCATTATTATTTCTATTTTTCTTTTAGTTTTGTTTTAAAAATAACTACTAAATTAGTCAATCGTTTTGGAGTCACTCTTGATATGTTCTTCATGTTTCCATTTTTATATGAATTACATTCTAGGTAACAAAGATCATGCCTGATTAGGTTATAATGATGTTCGAGATTGCTCAGAACTTTCTTGAGCAACATGTCTATGAGCCCAATTCACGTAGCCAACACTAATATTAGGGCCATCTCAACCCTGTAAATAGTTCCTGTATATAGGACTTGTGCAACATGTCTATGAGTCTAGTTCCCGTCTAAATAGTTTTGCACGTACTCCGTTCTGAAGAAGATAGGACTCGTGACCTATATCTTAGAATTAATCCCATCAGCTAAAACCATCCTACTTTCTATCTCTCCTTCCAAAATAATATTAATTCATGGCCTTAATAGCACCTACTCCCTCCCAACAAAAGCTCTAGCACCTTACCAACTAATATGGCGATATACCTTCAAAACTCCTATGGAAAAATCTTCTAGCTACAATAATTGAAAGAGGAACAAGAAGTATTGCACGGAGTCGTGCAAAGGTCAATTGCGTGGACGGCACGTGCCCGGGCTACCAAAGAGAATGCAACCGAAACAGGTAAAAAAATCCCAAATTTTGATACTTGGGGTCAAGGATCAAAGGAAGAAATATTGATGTAAAGCCTAAGTACATGAAGGCAGAAAACACTGAAATTACTAATGTACTACTTCAGTGATATGTAAGTAAGGACATCTCTAAACAATTCTGTTCGTCTTCTTTGACGGACATCTCTAAACAATTCTGTTCGGCTTCTTTTTCTTCGCCATTTTTACTGTCTTAATGCCAGAAAATGCTAAACTCAATGTTCCTTCTTTGTCGTTGGAATACCAGACCAGAAATCCATCATTTTAATTTCATTGCCAAAACAAATTTGTATTGACAAATTAAACAGAAAATAAAGTGTAAAAATCTGATTGATTACCAAATTGGAAGCTTTCACCCCTTAATATTATCATGAAATAACAGTTTTGCAAGGGTGAAGATTCAATCGAACAAACATACCCTTAAATCATATTCCTATTTAGATAATCATGGAAACGATTCATCAAGTTAAATTGGTTATAAGAAAGAAGAATAAAAAAAACAAGAACCTGTTGAGAAGCTCCAAGACCGGTTCCTTCCTTCCATCCATGCTTTTTCAAAAGCTAAAAAATTACAAATTTTAAAAAAAATAAAATTGGTTACAGTTTAACATCAAAACAAAATCTTAAAAAAAAGGAAAATTCAAAAAAGAAAGAAAGAAACCTGAAAGCCAACGTTAGATGAATCAAGAGCAGGTGTTAAGGAAGAAATTGTAGGGTTGTGAAGTTCATCTCCCAATCCCATCCTTTTTGGAAATTAGTCGCGCAGCCAAGACCGAGATCAAGACCTAAGAGCCCGACCGAACATTATTACAATCAAGAGTTTGATTCAAATAATGCTAATTGCTGTCGATAGTTTTAGATAAACCGGCAATAGGACAACTTTTGAAAGTAAAAGTGAGGTGTTTTAATCAGGTCCGGCCCTGGGGTAGGCCAAGGGGGCCATCGCCCAGGGCCCAAGATCAAAGCGTAGAAATATAATTATTGGAGGGGCACCTATTAGAAATGTAAAATAATAGTAATACAATTAAGAAGTGACATAAATTATATCAGGAGAGTAATTAAATGGCAAACAAATATTCGTATATATCAATTCCCCAAACTCCTTAATTAATTGCTTCAATTCCCAAATTTTTTCTCTTTTTCTCAATGTAATTTAATCATTTTCTCAAATTGAAGTCTCCAAAGTGATGACCAATATTTATGGTGTTATTCTCCCCGTCCCGTCAGTTAGTATTCTCTGCCAATTTCCACATAAGTTCATCGATCAATTTTCATGTTTGAGCAGGGCATTGCAATGGTAGTTTTTTTTCTCAATTCAATTTATTTTATTTTGTCTCAAAAAATAATCATTTGTCCTCTCTAAATCAAGTTCATTTAGATCTAAAAAATTGACAATAATCAATTTATTTTCCCCCAAATTATTCATCATATTCTGATTACCTCCTAGTCTTCTGGCGACTGACAGTTGACGGTTGTTTTCTCGTGGTTAGTGGTGTTGCGGACTTGCCGTAGGCTTGTGGCCTGGTATAACAATTTTACTTCATCATGAATTTCAATATTAGCAATTATTAGATTTTGAATGATTTTCCTCATGAATTTCAATATTAGCATTTACTACTTACTAGATTTTGAATGATTTTTATATTATTTGGATTTTGAAGAATGATTTTTGATTGATGATATTTGATGAATTTTGGAATGATTTTTAGTCTTAGTTTCAATTGATGATTTTTGTTGTAATTCTGTATTAATTTTTACTAAATTGGTTACTACACATTCTTCATATTTTAATTACTAATGATTCGAGTAGTTATTGGGTGTTAGACATAAGGCTTGTAACTTCTTTAGTATTATTTTTATCAAATTAGAAAATTCTTTCAATAAATCAAGTTTTATTGTTTACCACATTTTTACTTAAATTTCTTCAAAAAACAATAATATTAATTATGATTTTCATACAACGAAGTATGTAAAGCGATGTAAGAATTATTTTTTAACTTATTATGACTTGCTATTGTGGATTGGTAATTCCTCCCTACCTTCTAAATTTGCATTTGACATTTATTCCTCATATTACAAATTATTGAAAGGGCCCCTTTTTCCTATTTCGCCTAGAACCCCAAGAAAGTCAGGGACGGGCCTAGTTTTAATAAAAAGGTAAATTCTATATGGTACCTATGTATTTTCTTGAAATGTAAGTGGTATTATCTTTATGAGATTTTTCCACATGGTAGCTATATATTTATATTTTAATCAAGTGCTGTAGCTTTATAGGTTTATTTTTTAGATTTTGCCGTTATCATCCATTATGTATCTTCATCTTTAATTCTTTTTTTTTTTCTTATTCAATATTTTTATCCTTTTCTTTTTTATTGTTCAATCTCCTTCCAACTTCCATCAATTATAGAACAAACTAACCAAATATCAAATACTCCCTCTGTCCCATATAAATTGAAGCAAAGAGAAAGTTAGTGTTTTTTTAAGAAAAATGTAGATAGAGGTAATAAATGAAGGGAAAAAATGAACTGTATATTTTAAATTAAAAGAAAGTTAAAATTTATGGATGACATCAAAAGATCGTGGGTCATAGTCCAAAAATAAAAATAATACAAATTATGTGAGACAAACCAAAAAGAAAATGTTGCAAATTAAGGGGACGTTTGGTATGGTTACTTATAGAATATGTAATGGAAGGGGAATTGACAAAGAGGGGTAAGGGAAAAGGTAAGGGATATGGTTATTTATTGTTTAGTATTCCCTCCATTCTTTTTTGATTGTCCTATTTGAAGATTTCACACAAATTAAAAAAGGTAGAATCTTTGTAGATAATGGGTATTATTTTGTTAGAATAGTGGTGTGAATTAATGATTGTATTGGCATTATGAGAAACAAAAAAAGGTTAAATGAGGGATAAAGAGAGTATATAAATGATAAACACTTCCCAAAATAGGAAAGTATTCTAAATAGGACAAACTTTTGAAACTGCCCGTTATAGTAATGTGAACAAACTTAAAAGAACAGAGGGAGTATATCATATTATATGTGTATATATAATACACAATTAAATTATTTATTTATATATATATTAGTTGGTGATCATTGGTGATTACTGTTTATTACATTTGCATAATTGGTAATTATTTATTATGTACATTTACTTTATTGGTTATTTATAAATCGAATAAAAAGGGAAAAAATAAACATATATGCTGCGGATTTTAGGGAAAACCGCATCATATAGCATATTTTCTGATTTTTAAAAAACTATACTATATGCTGCGGTTTTACCCCAAAACCGCAGCATATATGGTTTTTGTATGTTGTGTTTTTAAACAGCATCATTTAATAAACATCATCTGCTGTCACCACTCATTTGGGTTCAAAACCGCAACCTTTAGTGGCCTAAAATACCGCAGCATTTGAGGTTTTTTCCACTAGTAGCTATACACCTTTGGTTGAGCTGTCGACACCCCTAATATCTCCTTAGCAGCTTCTCATATAGTTTCAAGTTTCAACCATAGATTTCCATATATGTGGTGGACATTTCAATAAAATATGCTAATATATACCTAAAAAATTTTCTTCTTGAAGAGACAAACACCTATATTAAGTCACTAAATTTTTGTAAGCCTTTTTGGAGAAAGGTACTTCCCATATCCTCCTTATCTCACTGCAGATGTTGCACAGTTTCGACCGATGGGTATCCTAGTCATTTAATTAGTCATGCTAATCTCTTCATTGTGTGGACTAATTTAAAGGGCCCAAGGAATGATTATACTCCAAAACCATAGTGCTAAGTTTCCATTGCCCAATTTTTTTTATGGAGTGTCGCATTTGTCTTAGCTTGAAAACCGATAATCTGAGATCGTGGTATGTTTTTTGGCGTCTTTACTTCACCTTCATTCTTTTGTACATGCTAGCCTCAATCCTGTGCGTTCATTGTTATCTGCACAGTTAACCCCTTTATCACTATCGCGACTAATTTCATTTGAAATCCACTTTCCTTGGAAACATTATGATAGAAATCAAGCACCATCCCACACGACATAAATAACATTCCTTTTCGTGGAGGGTTAAGAGGTTGTGACATTGAATGATGGATTTTGTTGTCTTGACTTTGAGTCATGTTTACATTATCTTCTGATACATAGCATCATCTTCTATTCGATTATCAAAATTCAACTCATGGTTATTCTCTGTATCAGAATCCTCATAATCCTCTTCTTCATCAAGGCTTCAATCAATATGACCTTTACTAGTTTCCTCAATATTGGGATCGGTCATTGTCGCTATGTGAATTCCTTATGCACCTACACGTAATATATAATTGGGATATAGATGTAAATGTCTTTTTTATAGGTGAGTAATATTGAGAACGATCATTGTCGCTATGTGAGCAATGTTAGAGATGTAAATGTGGTTTAATAGTGGAAAACAAATTTAGCAAATACTGTCATCTTATCCCTCTTCCTTAATTACCCATTTACAACCATAAAGGCATCTTAGTCTAATTTGAATGGTATAAGTTCTTAGAGATGTACTTAATATACAAATGTAGTGATAAGCCAAATCATTGGTATAAGTTGCTTCCATAACTGACAAAATGATGGCTTAACACTCACCACCATTCAATAATTCATAAAATCTTTATGTAATTGTGTATGTGCATCACCTACCTCTTCATTTACCTTACGAGCCTGTACTTATTATTATTATTATTATTATTATTATTATTATTATTATTATTATTATTATTATTATTATTATTATTATTTTGTATTTAGGAAAATTTACCCTGAATAATCCAACCTATTCACGATTTTCCTACAATAATCCCAACTATTGATTAACCATGAATAATCCCAACTATTGACTCACTTAACCCGTGCTGTTGTTACTCTTATTGTGACCGGTTCAGCAGGTATAATTTTGCCCCTTACCCTCTTCCACCTTCTTCCTTCCCTTTATATGTTGAAGACCTCCATTGATGGAGAAGTAGCATAAGATTCTTCCATTCCATTTTTTTTACTTTTCTTTTCCATCAAATTAAACCCTAGTTTGTTTCATGAAAAGAATCACTCAATCCAATTGTTCTTCAAGTAGTTGTTCAATTGAATTGGAATTTCAAAACAAAAATTACAGAAATTACAAATTTAAAAACAAATTGAAAGATTTCATGAAAATTACAGAAATTAAGGAATTTCATGAAAAAACAAATTTAAAAACGAAAATTAGAATTTAAAGATTTCAAAAAAATTACAGAAATTTAAAAACGAAAATTAGAATTTAAAGATTTCAAATTGAATTTCGATTCAAAAAAATTACAGAAATTTAAAGATTTTACTTACCATTTGAATGGTGTTAGATGTGGTGAATGAATGTGAAACAGAACAACATCAATCTTGAAATGTATGAGAAAAGTTGAATTACAGAGATATGAGTAAGAGGCCCTTTATGAAGAACAATACATGAAATGGGAATATAACTACTGGACCAATTATGACTAACTAATGTATTCTATATATATACAAACTTTCAAAGCTAAAATATTAAAGAGTAAAGTTAAGGACAAATTTAGACCGACTATATTTCTCAAATGGTTGACTAGCATCAACAATCTTGAAGATGAAATTGTTTAGAAGATTTTGAGTGGGTTGTTGAATTGGGTTTTCTCTTGAAGATGAAAGTGTTCTTGAATTGGGTTTCTCAGGAGAGAGAAAATCTTAAGTATTAATGGATTCTGGGTTGTTGCATGTTGAGTGTGTTTTCATAAAAAAAATTGCAAAATAACAAAATTAACCTACTAAAACCGGTTGTAGGTAAATTTACAACAGCACGGGTTAAGTGAGTCAATAGTTGGGATTATTCATGGTTAATCAATAGTTGGGATTATTGTAGGAAAATCGTGAATAGGTTGGATTATTCAGGGTAAATTTTCCTTGTATTTAATCCATAAATGCTTTAACCGGTAGAAAATTTTTCCCCTGTATTTCAAATCTTTTAAAAATTAGTATAGCGGGAAGTGCCAGGAACTCAATATTTTTCAAAAATCTCATGTATAGTTTATATGTAACCTTCATTCATGAAATATACAACTACAATTATAATGCTTACTCTCTACTATGATATATAAAAATGGTGAAGATCGTGTACCTTTTGCAGATCAACAACAAACACATAGAATTTAGTTTAGATTTGAGCAGCAACTATGGATTAGAATGCAAATTTGGATAAGAAAAATTAGAACTATTGAGGAATACCTTTATGAGCTGTACCTGTATATAATGTGTGTATACAGCATTTTTGGTTGTCATGCATGTAGGACGTTTTTTCTCTGTACTGGATTGTCCTTTTATTCTCTTTTTCTGTTTTGTAGTAAAGGGGGCACCTGTGCTTCTCCTACTGGTTAAGGTTCTCACCTTTTAACCTAAAGCTTTGTATATATTTTGATGAGCTGAATGAATGAAACGCATGACTGAGATTACATTCCATCCTTTGCATTCCAGTATCAAAATCATCATGGTATCAGAGCCATGAACTGATTCTCCCAAACCCTTAAACCAACTTGTGCCGCCTCTTTTTCTAATCCCTTTCTAACCTACCTTAATTTTCAACCCACATGGAAAAAATGAACCCCCAAAACCCACTTTATCTTCATGGGTCAGATGGCCCAAATACAGTAAGTGTGGAGAAACTTGAAGGAATCAATAACTATAGAAGTTGGAGAAGATCAATGGAGATTGCTCTATCTTCAAAAAGAAAGATAGGGTTTGTAACAGGTACGGTGGTGAGAGATGAAGTTGACAAGGTGAAAGGTGAGTTATGGGACACATGTAATGATACCGTTATAGGATGGATAATGGGATCTGTGGAGGATTCTATTAAACAAACCATTATGTATATGTTGAGTGCAAGAGAAATTTGGTTGTATCTTGAAAGAAGTTATGCAGTGAGCAATGGCTCATTAAAGTACAAACTGAATAGAGTGTTGTACAATCACAAACAAAATGGTTCTACCATTGGTGAATACTATACGGCCATGTGTAACACCCGAATTTCCTTCCAACCACCTGTAACACCCCTGAATTTCCGACCCACTATACGAAACCGAAACCGCAAGGTACGGAAGGAAATTCGGGTGTTACACCATGAGAGGGAAATGGGAGGAACTTGAGTCTTTGGACCAACTCCCTCAAATCACCACCGAAGGAGAAGATATAACCAAGTTCTTGGAAGCGCTAAACCAGCAAAAGGAAGAACAGAAATTATTTCAGTTCTTAAATGGTGTAGACGAGAGCTATGGACCACAAAGGAGCCAACTTCTTATGATGACTGTTCTCCCAACTGTGGAATTTGCTTGTTCATCATTACAACAAGAAGAATCACAACGAAGTGTTTTAAGCACTCAACAACAACCCCTTGAATCTTCAGCTATGCTTAGTAAGGGCAGAAATGAAATGGAGGTGTGCTCTGCGTGTGGGATAAAAGGGCACACACATGACCGTTGTTGGACCGTGATTGGTTACCCAAAATGGCACCCAAAACATAAACCGATATTCAGAGGGAGAACAACAGGAGCTGGACCGTCCACAGGTTCCTTACAATCACCCAACAACTGGTCACGAAATAGAAGATACACTCCAAACAAACTTGCTGCAAACGTCCAAGGAGACAATGAAGGCACTGGAATCACAATGCAGCAGCTTGAACACATTCTAAAAAACCTACCTGGATCATCCTCAACACGTAAAGCAACTGACTCAGAAGGAGATGATGAATTTGACTCGGGCTTTGCCGGATTCGCAGGTATGGTAACTTGCTTCAATGTGTGTACTGCAAAAATGGAATGGATAATAGACACAGGAGCTTCTGATCATATGTGTGGAACATTGAATACTCTTAAAAAATGTGTAGATGTGAAGAAGGAATTGAAAATAAATATGCCGAATGGGAAAACATCAAATATTGTGGGTTATGGGAGTGTAGAACTGAAAAATGGCTTGTATTTAAAAGAAGTGTTGATTGTTTCTGATTTTAAGCATAACCTTTTATCTGTGAGTAAGCTTGCAAAGCATGAGAATTGTACAGTGCATTTCTATGATGAATATTGTGTGCTACAGGATAAAGTGACTAAAAAAGTAAGGGGTATGGGGGAGTGTAAAAATGGACTTTATTACTTGATTGATGATAGTCTAGAAGTAGCTGTGAGAAAGTTGGGTAAAAGGATGACTCATGGTCCACCTTATGACACATTGATTAATGCATGTCATACTTTGAAAATTGAGAATGGAGTTTTACAGCAACATGTGATGAGTGAGGTGGACCTATGGCATCATAGGCTTGGCCACGCCCCACTAAAGCAATTAAAGAGAATAGGGTGTGTCAATCAACAAAGCAAAGAGGACACATGCTTGATTTGTCCAATGGGCAAAATGACAAAAAGTCCTTATCCCACAAGTAAGTCTCATGCTAGTCTTCCTTTTGAACTCCTTCATATTGATATATGGGGACCCTACCGGGTTGAAACGAGAGGTAAACATCGCTTCTTTTTGACAGTGATTGATGATCATACGAGAACGACATGGGTCACTTTATTACGGCATAAATCCGAAGCATTCACAGCTCTCACAAAGTTCATTAAAATGGCAAGCACACAATTTGGCAACAAAGTAAAAATTGTTCGTTCCGACAATGCTCTCGAATTTCAAGATTATCAATGCAAACAATTGTTTGAAGAACATGGGATAAATCATCAAACAACGTGTGTTGATCGTGCTCCGCAAAATGGGAGAGCCGAAAGAAAACACCGAAATGTGTTAGAAATGGGGCGTTGCCTTCGTTTTCAAGCCGGGTTGCCAAAAAGCTTTTGGGGAGATTGCATACTTACAGCTGCTTACATTATAAACCGTCTGCCCACTCCTATCTTAAACCATAAAACCCCATTTGAAATGCTTTACCACAAAAAGCCAAACTACACACTTCTCAAAGCTTTTGGATGTTTGAGCTTTGCTTACAATCCAACACTATCACATGATAAGCTTAACCCACGTGGAGTGCCTTGCATTTTCCTTGGATACCCACCACATCAAAAACCTATAAACTCCTTAACCTCCTTACCAACCAAACCTTCACCTCAAGAGATGTTAAGTTCTATGAAAATGTCTTCCCATATCACCTCTCCAAAGAAAACCTCTCTCAGCTTATACCACCATCTCCTGACCATAAAATCACTCCTTCACCTACTTGGGAGGACTCCTCTGATGAGAAAGAACCGTGCCCACCTGCACCAATATCCCCCAGTCCAAGCCCACCACCACCTGCACCACCCACTGACCAAATTATCCGCAAATCCACTCGACAACATCAACCTCCATCATGGCTGTCCGATTATGTCGCCAATACAGCAGCTACTGCCCATAGTATGCTTCATCCTATCTCCTCTCAAACTACTGTGAATGTGTCTCCTTAGTTTAATTGCTTCCTCTCTCAACTTGCTCACCATCGTGATCCTCTTACATTTCGAGAGGCAATCAAACATCCCCATTGGCTTGTAGCCATGAATGAAGAACTTGCAGCTCTTGAAGAAAACCAAACATGGCAACTTACTACTCTTCCTCCGGGAAAAAGAGCAATTGGAACAAAATGGTTATTCAAGACCAAATACCAACCCGACGGCAGCATTGAACGTTATAAAGCACGTTTAGTGGTCTTGGGTAACAAACAAACTCCTGGCATTGATTATTCTGAAACATTTGCTCCGGTTGCCAAACTCACTACTTTTCGGGCTCTATTGGCTCTTGCTGCGATTAACCATTGGCATCTCTTTCAAATGGATGTCAAAAATGCATTTTTGCATGGAGAGCTTGAAGAAACCGTGTACATTAAGCCTCCTACTGGGTACATTGCTCCTGGTGTGCCTATCTCAGTTAATTCGCTCAATGATCAATCATCATCTACTCAAGTTTGTAAACTCACCAAATCTTTGTATGGTCTCAAATAAGCACCGAGACAATGGTTTTCTAAGCTTTCCCTAGCCCTCAAACAATTTGGCTTCTCTCAATCCAAAACCGATTACTCTCTCTTTGCCAAACACCAAGCTCAATCTCATACCATTCTTCTTGTCTATGTGGACGACCTCATTCTAGCCGGTAATGATCCACTCGCCATACAACAAACAAAACATTTCCTAGCCTCTCATTTTCATATGAAGGATTTGGGTGCTCTCCGGTATTTTTTGGGAATTGAGATTGATAGAAATGATCATGGCATTTTTATTTCCCAACAAAAATATGTTACTGACTTGTTGCATGAGTATCATATGACCAAGTCAAAACCGGTCAAAATACCACTTGACTTCAATGTCAAACTTCACCTTGACCAAGGTGTTCCTCTTCCTTCTCCTGTCATGTATCAGCAACTCATAGGAAAGTTGATATATCTTACCATCACTCGCCCCGATATAGCATACGCTGTGCATCTTCTCAGTCAATTTATGCATAAGCCGACCAATGTTCATATGCAAGCCGCTAAGAGGGTCCTTCGATATCTAAGCCTTGCTCCATCTCAAGGTGTCCTTCTTGCCTCTTCTTCAGCTGCCACACTTTCGGCATATTGGGACAGCGATTGGGGTGGTTGTCCCTTCACTCGGCGTAGCACCACAGGTTTTTGTATCATGTTGGGCTCTTCTCCTATATCATGGAAGTCTAAAAAACAATCGGTTGTGGCTCGTTCCTCTGCGGAGGCTGAATATAGGGCTCTTGCTCTCACCACTTGTGAAGTTCTTTGGCTTCAACAACTCCTCAAAGAGCTTGGCCTATCTGGTCTCACCCCTACTGTCATTAAATGTGACAACAAGGCCGCTTTATCGATTGTTGCTAATCCCGTTCTCCACGAGCGTACTAAACATGTCGAGATGGATTGTCATTTCATTCGCGACAAGCAATCTACTGGTGCAATCAAAACTGAGTATGTTCGATCTCGAGAGCAGCTGGCTGACATCTTCACTAAACAGCTTCCAGTCCACCAACACAACAATCTTCTTGTCAAGCTCGGAGTTTTATCTTCTATCCCACTCCAAGCTTGAGGGGGAGTATTGAGGAATACCTTTATGAGCTGTACATGTATACAATGTGTGTATACAGCATTTTTGGTTGTCATGCATGTAGGACGTTTTTTCTCTGTACTGGATTGTCCTTTTATTCTCTTTTTCTGTTTTGTAGTAAAGGGGGCACCTGTGCTTCTCCTACTGGTTAAGGTTCTCACCTTTTAACCTAAAGCTTTGTATATATTTTGATGAGCTGAATGAATGAAACGCATGACTGAGATTACATTCCATCCTTTGCCTTCTAGTATCAAAATCATCAAGAACAAAAATGAATAACTCATTAAAACAAAAAAAATATAATTTTATGGGTAAGTAATTGTTGTATTGTTATTTTAAATTTATTAAATAGTTTAATTAGTTATAAGACTCTATTAATGTAGTTTAATTAATATGTACTTATTGTAGTTACATTACATTTAATTAATGTTCTTTGCATAGATAGTAGCTCAAGTAAACACATTTATTTTTGTTCTACTTTTGTAATGCCACTTAAGCTACAGCTAGGCACCACCTAGGTTGCTACTACAAGCGGGTAGGTAACCCAGTGGGTTGATTTAGTCAAGCCCACATCATAACCCTTTTAGCTTCTTAGAGTAATGACATTACAACAAGTGTCGGGTAAATCATTAGCTCGTTTTGCAAATTTGTCATTTTGTTTTAATGTAGAGTAAAATTGTGGTGGAGCATCTTATTGATTAAAATACTGCCCAAGAGTATATAAAATGTTCAACTTAACGATTGAAGGTTGTGGCATGAGAAATTCAAAGGATTTGGAGCACTATATTGGTTTATATTTATTGTATTGACCATTTTGATGGTATTGAACTCCTTGAATCTTATCGATAATGTCCTTTTGTTTTCCTTTTCACGAAATTAGTAAATAACAATTTATGAGCACAAAATCAGAGTTTTATTCACAAATGAGTAAAATTGATTTTTTTTTATTATGCAAAACACATACTTTAGAAGGAATAATCGATCAATTGTCTTGGATGGCATAAAAGATGTCTTTATGACTTTGAATCCATGCCTCCCTTCTTTTAACTCTTTTCACTTGTAAGACTGGTAGATTTGGAAGATCCCATTTGAAATTTGAAGTTATTTTTGGGTGGAGACTATGAATTACATTGACCGGGTTGTTGTTCTTGGTTAGGGGCAAAAGATTACTTTTCTTCTAACTTTCTACATATGTCGAGATGTCATGCTTTAAGAGTTTTCATTTCCGCTTTTAAGGCCAATGTGTGGTTAGTGGTTACTTTTAAAGCGTTTTTTAATCAATTAAGCATGTGTGATTACTTGAACTATTATAAATAATTGCAAAAAAGTGATCATGTAGACTTTAAAAGTGATTACATATGCCTTACAATTACAAAGAAGTAATCACAGACTTTAAAGGTTACTGCATTCCGCATATAGTCCTAACTTTAAAGATTTGGTGTACAAGTTGTTGTGATTTTATTTTTTATTTGTTTTTATTAGGGAAATTCTATACTGTAGCTATGTGTTTTATTAAAAAGCAAGTGGTATCATCTTTTAAAGTTTTTTTCACATGATAGCTTTTTAACTTTTATATGTAAATTTTTCGTAGCCATAAACAAAAAAAAAAGTTAAAAAAAACGTTTATACTCTGTTATCTTTATCTTCTTCTTCCTCAAAGTACTCCTAATTCGTCATTCTCTTTTTCTCTCTCCTCCATTTTCACCCAATTGAACAGGAACCTATAGGTTGAGTGTAGAGTTCTTTTTCTTCAGAAGCACTTTACCACTACCTTTTAGACAGCCTAGATGAGCAATTGGAGAAACCCCATTATTTCCATTATTATTACAAATAAATTCAGACCCAGCAAAATCCATTACCTTCAGAAGCAACAATACCACCAATTAATTGTTGTGGGTTAGACAAAAATGTTTAAAGATTCTGACTTTGTGAATCAAACCCAGAAGCTTGATCAACAACATTATCCACACAAAGATAGGAACCCAGATTGTAAAGATGCTTTATCTACAAACTATGGTCTTCAAAATCACCAATAATCCAAGGTAATAAAGCCCCATGTCCTTTAGGAAACATAAGAACCCAATCTTCCATTTCAATAGACCCAACACCCAATCTTTCCCCTTCAGAACCTGAACCCAGACCTGAACATGGATTAGCTGATACATTATGAATACTTATTACTCTCTGATCTTAGGTGAAGATGGTGGAGCTCCGAACATGAATTATCAATCCCTTCATCATCATCTTCAACATATGTTTTTCTGGGATTTTCCTAATTTGAACTAGTTTAATTTTTTGTTAATTTGATTTGGGATTTCATCATTAAATTTATTTTTTTTTTTTTTTTGAAATTCTTCATCTTTTTGTTTAGTAAATGGAAATTCTGCAATTGATTTCTCATCTTCATTGTACATGAAAAAATCAAATAAAAAAAAATTAAAGAAACTACTACAAAAACTCAAAGATTAACATTGAGATTTTTTTTTTTGCAGATATAAGAGTGATTCCTAGGGTTTTGTGAACGGGCTCTCTCCTTTTGATGTATTAAATGAAAAGTATTAATCAATTAAACATTCTTTCACTTTCTGTTTTATCTCAAAACCAGTAAGTGAACATAAGTAAACTATAAAACCTGATGAACAGCCATTGGCTAGTGATTAACTTCGTTGCAAAGTGATTCACACGGGTTTCAGTTTTCGAATACAAATTCAGTATTTTTATTTATATCTCATCACTTGGTTTACAATTACAATACAGCAGCTGAAAAATTCAATATTGATTCATCCTGATTCCTCCATGAACAGCCAAAAAAGACAGTTCAAGACTTTATAAAAATCACAAATTAGTAGAAAGTTACAAAAATAGAGAAAAGTAAAAATCAGACAGATATTACAGAAACGAATAAATGCCCAAAGATGATTAGGTGGACTTGTTCTCTTTTGGCTCAGGCTCACGCTCACGCTCACGCTCACCATCATGTACCAAAGATGAAAATTTACGACGTTCATCAGAAGTAGCTGTTATAACAGGCATCCATACATCAGCAGTACTACTCAGCAGAGACTTGACTTGAGGATCAGTTGTTATAGCTGATGAAATCATCTCATCCACTTCATCAAGCTTTGACGACAATTTATCTAATCTACTCGCCAATTCCATCTGTGTCATGAAAAACCATATATGAATCTAATCAACTACCTACAACGTACAAATGCTTTTGCTAAGATAAAAAACAAATCAAGAGAAGCATGGTACCTCAGCATCCTCTGTATTCTGTAGAGAATGAGAAGGCACTTTAGTAACTTCTTGTTTAAGAGCTTCAATTTTGGCACGTAAATCAACCTCTTCTTCGTTGGATATCGCTTCCACCTATAGAGAAGACCGTAGTGACTCGGTTATTTCAGAAGAAGATATCATCAAGACAGATATTTGGGGCTTGGGCAAGCAATGGTGATGGAAATCAAGCTACGGTTGATTTGAATAGTTCAAGTCATATGGCCCTAGCTATGACCAAACAAGTTCTATTGTCCAAGTCTATTGAAACAAGTCCATATGAGTTCACTTTACAATTTACATGGTCCTTTCATTGGTTTTCATAGAGTGAACTCATATGGACTTGTTTCAATGAAAGGACTTGCAGACTCTCATTTACATGTAAAGTGAAACTTTTTCTTTGAAATTGAAGAGTCTTATAAGCACTTGAAGACTCTCATTTACATGTTTAAGAGCTGTTAAAAATGCGCATAGGAAAAAGAATAATTCATCCAATTGATGCGCAAGTTATGAGAAGAGATTAAGAGTTCATTAATGAAAAATAGAAGGGTGTTACAAGTTTTAAAGGAAGAGAGTTAAGGGATGTGAATTTCACGGCTTTATGGCTGTTTTGATTTCTTTGTTTATGGATTATTCAAACAAGCAATAAACAAAGAAAGTTGCAAACAACTCAAAGAATTTATGCTTGAAGATGAGATTCCTCCAACTTAAGTTTCAAGTAGTTCATTAGTTAAGTAATTCTTACAATAAAATTTTACACAAGTGGTTAAGTAGAGTTTTCCTAACCATCATATCCACAAGTTATTTAAGTTGAGGTTCCTAAAAACTAAAACCTTTCTTTTGTTTTAGAATTCTATTAATCCAACCAAATTCCCTAAAACCACTACGATTCTCAAATGTAGCTCTATGAAATAGCCTAAAATCACCACTACCTTCTTGCCTTAACCATTCTAAACAAACACACTTCTCTTCTTGTCTTTAACATAGCCATTTGGTCCCTTTTGTAATACTAGTTCCTAGCTGGGTGTACATCAAATGCCCACCAATTCCCCCCTGGCATGTATCCTTGGTCACACCCCAACCCTTGTCCTCCGTCCGAGCAATCAAAGAAAGTGACGTACAAAAATCACAAAGAAACGAAAAGAATAGAAACATTACAGACGACAAATCAGCTCAACAAGACATAAATTATCAAATTGGATATAATAAGACACTTGAATTTTTGACACTTGAATTTAAAAAAAAGTGTGCCTCAACTACAAAAAGCTCATACTTTCGGCTGACATTTCACGCTTGAACTCTAAAACTAAGTAACTACCATCATCCAATTGACATATTTTCTTTAACAAGCATTAACAAACAATAACAAGGGAAACATCCACTTTCTTTAACCTTCTACTAAAGTAAACAGTTCCAAGGTTAGAAAGGGTTTAGTTTCAAAACCAAGCCCGCTTCCCCCTCTCCTCTCCTTTGTTTCCATGTCCCACTTCTATTCCTTTCCCGCTGTTCTTAGCCAAACACTTCATAAGCTCAAAGCCAGAAACTAATACTGGACCTAAATGTGGCATCAACACATTAAGTCATACCAATCCCAGATTTAGATTATAAAAGTTTGAACCTACTATTGTTCTTGGAGAAATGATGGTGAACTACAGCCTTCATAAAAGCCTCGAAGGTTTTTTTTTTTTTTTTTTTTTTTTTTTTTTTGAGAACTACAAGTACAACCACCAGCTTACCAAATTCAATAGTATTATACCTACCTTGTCAGATTCCGGTGAGATGACAAGTGAAGATGACCGTTGAGTGAGCTATTGACCTTTTGACTTTATCTAATCCTATTTTATCTATTCTTTTAACCCAGATCTCCCTCCTCCACGAACACCTTCCACCCTTCTCTCCCATGAAGCCAGCAACCCAAATCTCCCTCTTCCAACACTACTTCTTTCCAAGTATCCTCCTCCTCGAAACCAACAACCCGGATGTGCATAAATTAGGTTTTGGTAGAATAAATGGGAGTGGGGAATTTGGGTGTGCAATCTCTTGTAGGAGATGGGGAGGCAAGGGGTTGCAAGGGAGGGGGAAGGGTAGTGGTGGTTTGTTGGGGAGGATTAATTAGGATTGGTTAGGGTTATTAAGGTATTTTTAGGTTAGACTAATAAGGATTGTTAAAGAGAAAGGCCATAAGTTAAGTCAACAGGTCATCTCACTGAAATCCAGAAAGTGATTGTAATACTGTCAAGTTTAGTAAGGTGGTGGTTGTAGTTCACAAAAAATAACCGCCAAGATTGTCATTTTGAAAACGAAAAAACTTAAAAGTCGTAGTTGGAAAAGCATCCATTAATTGTTAAAGCCAACAAGTATCTCTCGGATGTTAAAGGCTTAAAGTGCAATAAGGCAATAGGAGTCCAAGAAGCTAGGTAGTAGGCACAAAGCTAAAATAAACCAATGTAACCATCAAGCGTTAAGTTCGCCAAATTGAGGCAGCTATGCCTTGGGCTTCACTAATTGGGGTGTTGGAGAACTATCCACTTGTGATCCGACATTGAAGAATTAGAAAGTATGACCAACATAAAATGAAATGCTATCAATCAATTGATTTTAGGATGAAACTCTTAGTCAATTTTACAGCAAATTTATCATCAAGCAACCAAGATCTATCTCAGGCGCATAAGCATTTTTTATACTGTGATAAGTGATATCCATTCAAACTTCAAAATTCATACTGTACTATCAGTCAATCGATCATACAAAAACAAAACCAAGCTTTTCTATCTCCCAAAACAAAACCCAGCCTTTCTTCAATCAGACTCAAAACTAATTTATTTTATATAAAAAAGACGTATTTCTTCAATAAAATTTCACAATTTACGGCTAGTGCGAAATTATACATATTCAAAACTTTCCCTTCGTAATTCCTTGTAAATTGACGAAATCAAAACATTAAAAAGAAAACCTGAACGATTCAGGATACCCATAAATTCAACAAATTTGGGATTATAATTGACAAATTTTAAATTTTTTTTGCATTATTTGAATTATGCAAGGGTGAAGGTGAGATTGAGAAAGGCTACCTCGTTTAGGAGAGTGGAAAGAAGCTGAAAAAGCTGGTTACTTGATCCACCGTTATCCACAGACATGATCTCTTCTGCTTTTGTTGTACCCTTTAATGGTGGTGTGAATTGCACGTTTATCTATTCTCTTCGATCCTATTAGTTTTCTCTTTGTATCGTGCAGATGCAAATATCTTGATTTTGAACAACTCCTTTTAAATAACACTGCGTTACCATGTTGTTCCTCCCTTGATTAGGGATGGCAATTCAGTCCGAATCCGGTTCTAGTCCGACTCGATCCGAGGAAAATAATCCGATTTAAGTCCAAGGAAAAAGTCATCCGACTTCGACTTTAAGTTCCGAGTCCGAGTTAGAGACGGACCGCAGTTGGACCTTAATAAAAATCCGACACTACGACCCGACTGTGACCCTGGAAGGAATCTGACTTTGAATTTGACTTTTACGTCAATATTTTGTTTTCTTTAGAACTCTAGACGTGACTTATTGAAGTTTCGCCTCTCATGCTAATTGTAATTTTCGATTTTGAAAAACTTCATGGTATTTTTATTTAGATTAATAAATCAGAATATGACAAATCAGATCAAGAGAAATAAAATACGCCAAATCAAATTGCGAGAAAATTTTTTAAATTATAGTAGTATGACTATTTATCTTGTTAAACTTGAATTCAAAGCACACATTTTTTGTTAAATTGTATTTAAAAATATATTTTGTTAATGTTGTATTCTTTTAAATCATTAACAATATCACAATTTACAATGATACTGTTTGATAATAATCCAACTTCGCATCCGACTCCATTGGAGGTCTGAGAGCCCGACTCGGGGCAAACTTGGAGTATGTATAATCCGACTCTGAGTGGAGGTGGACTGAAAAAAAAGTTCGACTATTATCCGGAGCAAAGTCGGAGTATGTATAATCCGAGCCGAGTCCGACCCATTGCCATCCCTACTCTTGATACATCATTTTAAGATGCTAAATCATCAATTTAAGATTATAATAATTGTTTAATTCAGATCGGACAACACAATTTTATGTTTTTTCTCTACATAAATATTTTGCTTTCTTTCTTTTAGTAAAGCTCATTTTTTAAACTTTATAAACAAATTGTTATGGAAATATGGTTGAATTTTCAAAAGTCTAAATTAATTGTCAATAAATTAGTAATGCAAGTTATAATTAAGAATTGAACTAAGTTATATGTGCAATTCTTAATTATAACTTAGTTATAATTAAGAAATGCACATAGTTCTCCTTTCGTTCTTTTATGATTGTCCACTGTTGATTTTTTGTTTTATTTAAAGATGAAGCTTTACTTAATATAAAACATTATTATTTTAAAAGAGAAAATAAAATATTCATTTATGTAAGATAAATATGAAAAATAAATAAAGATATGTTAATTATTACGCATCATAAATATGGTAATCTATGTCTTATAATAATTTCATATTCTTTTTTTTTTTTTTGAATATCACCTGTTATAGATAAACTAGCTCAAATCGAGCTCTTCGAGTGTCAGAAGGCACTCGGGAAATGGGGGCATATCAATCTTCTCACAGTTCAAATCTATGTCTTATAATAATTTCATTTTCTATTGGTTAATTGAATGCTAATATAGATTACTTAAAAACATAGAGTACAATGAGTATAACAATAATTTTGGAAATTTTATGTCTAATGATTCTAAAGTGGACAACCTTATAAAACTACCCGTTTTAGTATTGTGGATAAACAAAAAGAAATAGGGGGAGTAGTAAAACTGGATACACGGATTTCAAAAAACAAACAATTATTTTTTTAAATCCGGATATTGGATATTATAGATCGGATATTTAGAATCGGATATTTTTAAACACTCTTTTTTTTTAAGTGTATATATTAGATCAGCCGATTGATAATTTGTGTTTTCAAGTTCCCATATGTTCCCGCTTGTTTGCTAATGAGTGATCTCAACTTCGCCCAAACATTCTTTTCAATACGACTATTGAAGAAGATTCTTTCAGCGCCTTGTCCAATAGGTACATTATTTCTCATTCGCCATTTTTGTCTGCCATTATTTTACCTCCACTGTGCAAATATTTATCTATATAGTACTTCATTTTTTTGTGGGTTTTTTATACGCATTTCATTCTTTATTTGTTTCAAAACCCACTACATTTTAGCTTCTAACAATTCAAATTTGTGCTAAACTAAACTGTTTTTAGAATATTTTGACAGCTTTTAGGGGTATGAAATGAATTTCATATTCAAGAAATTTGTTGAACAAAGGCTATTTCCATAATTGTATCATGTGAATTTGAGTCTTTATTATAATCATATAAGTAAGGGTTTTTTGTTTACGATCTTGTTTAAAGATATTTATGAATTTTTGTATCAAAATTATCATGAAATTTTGATCTAATTTCTTCCCTTGAGCACCATCAAGTTCCCATTTTCTTGCCCTTTTTGGGATCAAATTCTCAGCATGTAAATTCCATGAAATGTGTCTTTTCTAAAATAATGGTTTTATTGCAAGTTCTTCATGGGTTCCTTGGATAACCCATATCCAACATTAGGAAGATTGCTAAACTAAAATGGGTTGTTAAGACTAATTCCAAGAAGGTTGGAGTTGCAGGTTTCTGTAAATTTCCCTTTGAAGAGTTGTATTTCCAAGTGACTTTGCCCTGCAAATACAAGGCCACCTTCCGTAGCTGAATGGAAAACCGAATGCTAAACTTTCATAACCGAATGTCTACAACAGCAAAAAGTAATGGTATTCATCCCATGATTAAGACAAAGATCTGTAAGACCTTTCACATAAAAGGAAGCTGCATGTATGGTCACAATTGTGTTTTTGCTCATGGGTTAGGGGATATGAGGAATATGAATATGATTAAGGGAAAACTCTGCAAGTACTCATGGGGGAAGTGCCCATATGGTGGAAACTGCATTTTTCTGCATAAACAATCAGAGACGTACAAGAATTATGAAGAAAATAGGTCTTCTGTACGCAGTCAGTCTGCTCGTGCTTGTGATTATGGTTCCAAATGCGATTCCGCTCTAGGTATAAGTCGTTTCCGTGTGCATTTTCAGAATAAACACACATCATGACGAATTGATTGTTATAAAATGTTTCGGTGTTTCTTTTCAGATTCAGAAACACAGAAGGTGAAGGACACACTAGCGAGTGATGCTGCGAAAGCAAGTATTCCTAAGCAGAAACTGCAACCAAAAGCGTCGTTATTGAAATGGAATAAAAGTAAGAAGATCGTAGACATCTATGCTGATTGCATTGAAGAGTAATGGTTAGAAGTATTTGTTTGTGCTCTGCCTGTGCTAGGCTATAGAGCAGAGCACCAACAAATGAGTTTTACCGGTGCATTTTGGATAGAGCTAGCTTTAGTGCTTCATATAACAAACTTCAGACTAACAGATTTTGGCTTTTTGGGGAATTTTAGTTTTCATTCGATGTCTTGTCGGATGGACCATGGTGTACATTTGTGCCCTCTGCTACTGTATTCAACAAACAAATTATTTCTATATCAAAGTATATTCACATCTCATCTTTTAGATGTTTTTCATTAATAGGAAATATCATGCGTCATGTCAAATTGTATTGTGTGAAACGTCAAATTTTATTGTGTCAAGTTGTATTGTGTGAGTGTCAAATCGTATTGCATAGAGTGCGGCTTTTTTGTGGTATTTTAGCTTAAGTGCCAGCATGTCGTGCCTCATGTCAAATCGTATTGTGTCAAGTTGTGTCGTGAACAATGTCATGTTGTATCATATTGTGCTTATCCAACAACGGAAATTGTGACGTGTTAGGCCGCCCATGTGTCGTGTCTTATTGTGCCTCGTGCCAAATCATGTCGTACTGTCGTTAATAATATCATAGCATATCCTATCGTGTCTGGGCGGCCCCACAGTGTCAGCCCCACACACTCCCATTATTTTTGTGGTGTTTAACTGTACGGCTGTACCCCTCCGTTCTTGTCAAAGAAAACTTCTACTTCCTCCGTATTTGGTTATTTGCAACTTTTACCAAAAATGGCGTATACTATTATTTGCAACTTTCTTTTTTTTTCCATTTATAGAAAGTTTTTTATTACTTTTTTATTATCTCTCTCTTACTTTTTTATACTCTCTCTTACTTTTTAATACTCTCTTTCATACTTTTTAATACTCTCTCTTACTTTTTAATATTATAATACTATAATCCCACCCCATTAACTTCATTAATCTATTTTAATACACTACTAAAAGTTTTGCCTAGGAGTCCGTGAAGGACCCCAAAGTTGCAAATAATTAAATACGGAGGAAGTATAAAAGTCTTCAAAAAGCTACAACAGGCTGTAAGAAAGAAAATTAAAGGCAATGGTAGATAAATTGACTGAATTTCAATATTAAATAAATAGCACACAACAAACACACACAGTTGTGTAGGACTGCCCATACAAAGCAGTGTTTGTTCTATCTTTAACAATGGTCCATTACCAATATAATTTTCTAATAATCTATGATTGAATAACTAATGTCAAGAATAAAGCCAAGCAAAACATTTACATTTACACAATTGATAATTCACATTCCAACACCTTAAATATATGAAGTATGTTTTTTGTTGTTGACTATGTAGTTTCCAGAGATTGAGGAGGGTGAGCCCATCTGAGAGTGGACCTAACCAAGGCATCAATCGGGTCAACACATATCTTAAGAAGAGGGTCATCCGGAGGTAAAATATCCCGCATGTCATGCGATCCAATGATCACCATATTTACAGCCCTAACCAACAGAACTTGGAGCGCTATTCTTAGCAAATTTCGTGCCCCTTCAATGTCTTTCCTGTCTATCGCGTCAATGGCAGGCAGAATGGTGTGTTCCATGGTTGCTTTATCTGGGAGCACCACCTCAAATCCCTATCATTCATTCAATAAATATTAATGCAAAGGATCATAAAATGGGAGCAGCTCACAAAATTAGGATGTTATAAGTAGCAAGCTTCAGAACTAAAAATATTTGAAAATTTGGCCTAAGAAAAAAAATGCACTAGACCTTCCTATAAATTGGTTTACAAATGGTTACAGTTTCAGCCCATATTTCACTCACCAGAAAACAATCACTATGTATAGCAAACTAAAGACTTATAAAAATTGGTCACTAAAAATGTGTTTGAATGGAAGGACATGGAGGGAAAAGAAGTGGAGAGATTTAGAGGGATGAGGAAGCCCTTGTTTAGATAACAAAATGGAAGAGAAGGAATTTAGAGGGATCGAATGTTTTTTGTTAAGGTATTTCCAAAGTTGAAGTGTGCGTTTGATATAGGTTTTGAACGTTTGACTCCACTATCCAACTCATTGAATTCTTTTGGGTGTTGCGCCAATATTTACAAACACTATATTTGGATAACAATTTTGGAGAGAAAAGAAAGGGAGGGAAGGAGAATGAAGGGATGGGAAGAGAAATAGAAAGGAAATAGATCTAGTTTGCATAGGAGGGAATAGAAGGGAAAGGAAAGAAGATGAAAATTTTCCCTTCAAATCTTTCCAACTTTAGAGAGATTGAAAATAGAAAGTATCCATTAAACCCTTCCGATTCCCTGCCTTTCAAATCTCTTTCCTTTCATTTTGCTATCCAAACAAGGGATTCTTCCTCACTCCAAATCCATCCCTTTGCTTTACCTCCATTACCTTCCATCCAAACATACCCTAAGTATCTAAATCTCAATAGTTGTTGTAATAAATGTTATAGGTATTAAGATATTAATGTCAATCAATTTAAAATGTAATGGTTGTTACCTAATGCTTTGAATATGTTCAATACTTCCTTTGAATTTGATACCATATATCTATTCGATGTCTATTGCAAATTTTATTGGTGAACTAATGCGCTGATGATAACGAAACTAGTGTTTTATTTGACACTTAACAAAACTAAATAAACAGTATAGAGAACCCTTGGTCCCATAGACCCTTTAGTGTTAGTTTCACAACATGCCCACCATTCTTAGTTAATGTGGAGTGCCTAACTCAACTCTGACACATTGCTTCAGATTCGACACCATAGTGTGGTAGTCATGAAATGGCCATTAGACGATAGGGTTTCGAGCAAGGTGCGAGAAGCGAGTTTTCAAGGTTTTTATCAAGTGGGTCGGATACCGTTGGATTTAGGTATGATTACAGCTCTAGTTGAGCGAGGGAGACCAAAGATGCACACATTTCAATAACAGTAGGTGAAGTGACCATCACAGATGTTACTATATTTATAGGCTTATGAATGAGTAAGAGGACAGTCATCGATCCAAGTCGGAGCTACAATAGAGAGCAAATAGATAGGATGTTTGGGATACTATAACCTGACGAAGTGATGCTGATGAAGTGATGGTTGGCAATTTGCTACAGCACACGTGGTTACTTCACACGTTTGCTCATTTACAGACTCGATGCAGATGTACACCAGTATGCTTGCATGTATTGTTGAGTACTTATATCGGGCTTCTTGTTTATTGAGAAGTCTAAAAACAAGAAGAAGGGAGTATTTTGGAGTTCCTTGATTGAGACTATCGTGATATAGCAACATCTAGTTAGGCCAGTGCCCAACTTACTTTTCTCTTACATACATTTATGTCGAGTTGTGTCAATCAATAGAGGGAAAGCAACCAGTGACATTGTGGGTCCATTGGTCATTCTGTACGTATTAAGCACTACTATATATATTTACATAATTGTGACGTTACTTATTGAGTATATTGTTAATTATTTGTATAATACTATTATACATTCGAGGATATAAGAGCATATTACTTTTTGCGCTCTACTATAAGTATAGCAACATCACGCTGTGTAATGGTTGCCTCACATACTGGTAGATGAAATGTGTGCATCTCTGGTCTTCATCGCTCAAATAGGGCAATAGCCATACTTAGATCCAACAATATCATCAGATATGTTGTTGGTTGGCATCATCAGACCCTACAAAGCCCATATTCTAGCCCGATATTGTTGGTTAAAAAATGGATGGGTCATGGAGGTTTCGTGTTGATTACCGGGCATTAAATAAAGAGACAGTGGCTAACAAATACCAAATTCCAGTTATTGAGGAGTTGCTGGACAAATTACATGGGACTACAACTTTTTCGAAATCAGACCTTTAATTCGATTATCACCACATACGAATCTGTACACACGAGGGGCATTATGAACTCTAGTTATGTCGTTCAGCCTAACAAGCGCTCTGGCTCCATTTCATGCATTGATAAACCAGATTTTTGAACCTCACTTATGGTGAATCGTTCTTGTGTTTTTTTGATGACATTTTGGTTTATAGCTCTTCCATTGAAGAGTACGCTTAACATTTAAATATGGTATTGGAGGTTCTAGCAGCTCATCAATTGTATGAAAACACCAAGAAATGCAATTTGGTAAAACCGAGGTGGCTGACTTGGGTCACCTTGTATCATAAGAAGGGTGTGGCAATGCATCAGGACAAAGTCCAGGCTATGTTAGCAAGGTCATCTCCTTGGAACGTAAAAGAACTACGAGGTTTTTTAGGACTTACAGGATACTACCCTAGGTTTATACGCAATTATATTGCCACACCATATACTCATTAATTAAAGAAGGATTGTTTCAATTGAATTTCAGAAGCTGAAATAGCCTTTAAAAGTCTCATGCAAGCAATGCTCATTACCTTGGTGTTAGTTGTACCAAACTTCCAGTTGCCATTTGTGGTTAAGCAGACGCGTCTATCCGTGGTTTGGAGGTTGTCCTTTCTTAAGAATCCCATTCAATTGCCTATTTCAGCAAGGCATTTTGGTTGTGGGGACAATCGAAACCCATTTACATAAGTGGCTCCATTATTTGTTGGGGAGATATTTCATTGTTTGGAATGACCAACATAGTGTCAAACACATTATGGCTCAGTGAAAAGTTAAAGTGGAGTATCAACGATGGGTTAGCATTTAGCAAGTTGTTGGGATATGACTTTGAGATTAAACTAAAGGTGGGTACTGCTTTCCTTGTCACCCTACTTTGATGGTTATGCAATTGAGCTCTATAATCTGACATTAATACATTGATTGGTATGAATTGCAACAAGTACGGTTTGATAATTGAAACGGATCATTGAAGAAATCTCACAGTATGGGGCATCCCATTTGGGTTATAGAATAGATAGAGGCAATAGTTATACAAAGGGCGTATCATTCTACCTCACACTTTTTCCCTAGATTCGCCCACTTCTCATTTTCCTCTTATTCACCTTGAGGACAAGGTGAGATTCTTTGGGGCCCATTACACACCTACAGGCTACAACACAAAGAATTCAAGGGTGTAACCAATTCTGTTAGAGGAGGTTGTTTAGCTAGGCAAAGGAATATTTTACTTGTCATAGAAATTGAGTATAGAATGAATTATGTGCTTCTTGATAGATTTGTTTTGACATCATGTATATATAGAGGTTAGGAATGACCCTAAATCTCATGCCTGTATTAACTATCTAGTGTATTTACACTTGGGAGATACTCAACCACTCTAATAGTTAAGGCTAGGCACACTACCTTATGCCTATCATAATATTCAAGCATTTCACCTCTAAATCTCTTTCTTTCTTCTTATTCTTCTTGACTGTCTATATTCTTTACGAACATATCCTTTCTTTGCCAAGTTCAGTCTTTCTTGGAAATACCATTTCCTACTACAAATGCTTACGTCTAGTATAGTCTTAATCCACTTTCTTACCCATTTCCTTTTTAAACCCAACACATCTTTTTCTTTCTAAAGTTATCCATTGGATCCCCCATCTCTTTAAATTAGTTTACATTACCATCTCCTTATAGATCTACAGCACATCACAATTTTCTTTTCATCCATAAGAACACCTAAGAGATAATTCCACTTAAATAGAATGCTTACACCAGCTAGATTTCATAACCCAAATCATCCTAATAGCATCATTTAACTAGCCATTACCAACAAATACATCCACCAACTCAATAAGAACCTGCTTCTGGGTCTCCACAATGGCCATCACCCTACAATACCCCTCCATTCCATCCAAGTTCATAAAATCCAACATCAATACAATCCTAGACTAAGTATTAGTTGTATGCCCAAATGATGTAAAAACTAGTGGGACTGATTCAAAGAAATAGGGGACCTAGTGGATAGCCTTAGGAAGAAAAAAAGATTGTTTAGTTTAAAAAGGGTTATAGTAAATATGCGTTTGGCAATTTATGGAGTAAAGATATTCATAGGCAAAGAAAAGAAGTAAAAGTTGGGTTTGACAAGGAACACTCACTTTGAATCAAACTAAGATATGTAAGGAAGGAACACTCACATGAACTTACTAGGCTATAACATGAGCTTAAGGAACACTCGCTCAAACTAAAGTATTACTAACTAAAATGTTTGACTCTATATTCATCAACAATGAGATAAACTCACAATTGAAATTCAATACTTAATCACAAGTAATTTAATTTACAAAGTAATGCTTTAATTTTTATGTCTTAATCATATTTTAAGTCTATCTTAAATTATTACAAACTTGCTATTATAAGAGACAAAAACTAAGCTTAAAACTAGACTTACATTAAATGGAAAACATCAAAAAATAAACTCTCTAATCTCTTGGAGTTACACGTCCAAAATATCCCAAAAATTGACTTTATACAAACTTAAAAGAACTCTCAACTTTCCATATTTAAAAAAATACACTAAGTTATGCATTGTTACACTTGAAAACATCCTTCTAAGATACTCTTATAAGTTATAACCGTTGGAAGTGCATCCCCTTAAAATGAGCAACTCCATCTAATTAACTTCATTTCTCATACAATTGCCCAAATATAGGCAGCCCACATGATCATGTAACCATAAATTAGTAACCTCATAACCGCGTATAATATTCCATAGATCAACCTATTATTATTTGAACTTCATTATTGAGCTAGGCTTTGATGATCATCGATAGATACTTGTAACCTCCAATAACTACAGCTTGCTTACTCTCCTAATATGCACATATAATACAACAAAATGAGGCTTTAAAAACGTGTACATAAGTGATTTTCAAGTTTATTTTCCTCCTCCATCTTCGTGCTAAATTTAAACACAAGTAACTCCATGAGGACCCATGAATGGACCATGAATTCACGAAGCACGCATGACCTCCCTTTGGCCAAGGCCTTGACTATTGACCATGTTGACCACATTGATCACGTTGATCATGACCATGTTGACATTTGCTTCGAGCATTTCATGGATATGAACTCAAACTAACCATCTTTTCCCTTTCGATCGAATCAAACTATATCGAAGCATTAATCATAATAAATGGAAGGCTGATCATAATGGATTATACATCACTATACATTTGAATAAAACCCCATTTGAATACCTTAAGAGCTAACTTTTAATCATGAATACCATCCAAAACTTAATAAATTTATCAGGCACCACGCATTCTCTAGATAATGTATACTATGTTCAATCTCACTCCTATTTAGTACTACCTTTAGATAAGGTTTTGGACAATCTTTAGATTGGTCACACATGTGTAAAATGGCTAAGCTTAGTAAGTATATTATTATACGAACTTTGCAGTACGGTTGATTTTAGACTAAGTTAAAGTATAGCATTTGGAGGGCTAAATTTGATACAGTACAGTGTAATTATAGTACTTCCCCAACCTAAGCAGCTAGAAATATTCTCTTCAGAGTTTCTCTTAGAGGTTCAAAAAGAATTTAAGATGTCAAATTGGGTGATGGTATAATTTGAGTGTCTATTGGATAAATGTTTAGTTGTATCCTTGAGATCCTTCCCTATCAACAAGAAGTTGGGCTTCTTGTGCATACTAATAAGTAGGGGGGTTCGTTTGGGCTATTTTGGTTAAAGTGTTCCAAGAAAAATTACTTTTTCTCACCATAGATATAAGATGTAAGCTTGTGTTGTGTTTGACACTTTAGGTGACATGATCGAAAGAGTAAGGGGGGGGGGGGGGGGGGGGGGGGGGAATAGGAACCAATTTACACAAACAAACAGCTAGTTTCATCCAAAAGCATAGTTTCTTAAAGTGGACGAATCCTAGTGAAGATTACCCAAAGTAAAAGGAGTAAAGCTTTAAAGCAAATACCTCATTTTGTAGTTTTTCCTGATAAAACCCCGATTTGAGTACTGCATCGGTAGCAACCACACCAATCCGCAAAGGACTACCAGTTTCAAGCGGCTTCAACTTGGCTTCCTTGAGCTCCTTAGCCACACACTCAGCCATATGAAGAATTGGTACACTGGATTCTTCACAAATTTCATCATGCCAAGAATGCAACAAATGACAAGGCATCACAACACACTGAGCACCACCTTGCTCAAGAAATTTCCTTTTACCTTTCAAGTTTGCTAAGATTTGAGTATGATCCAAAATAGAGGGTCGCACTCGAGTGTAAAGCGGAGGAAGAGAGCTTCTCTCATAGATCAACAGTTCTTTTGTCAATTGAGGATCAGAACAAAGTATCAAAGGAGGACCATCTTTCCCTTCTTTAGATCCCCATTGCACAAGCTTATTCAAAAAGTTCAATGTAGAATCAACAGATACTCCTCCAATTATTCCAATTGTATTAACTTGATTAAGCATCAAACTAGTACTACAATCCTTGTTTGGCAAAGACAAGTTTGGCACATAATTACTCCCACATTTTAGGGAGTTGTCACTTTCACTAATGTGCACATGAATGGAAGCAGGAGTAGCTAAAGCAGGAATTGTTCTTGTGCTTTTTAGGGTCCCATGCTTATATGTCTTCCCTAAAATATGTGCTTGACAGTTTAATGAATGAAAAGACATTGACATACTTCCATCAAACATATCTTATATCATTTATCAATTATCAAGCAACTGCTAGCATTTATAGACTTTTAGCCAAAACAAGCGGCTGAAAACCACTATCTCCTTTGAAGTAATCTCAAAGAATTAGCAAAATTTTTCAATCAAAATTATAATTTTAGGGATTTTTACATGAAAATGGATTCCATAAATCATCCAATCAAAAACCCAAATCATAAATAAGCTAGTTATATTTACCTGAAATCCACTAACAGAGCTGATCAAAATGAACAAATCCCAAATCAGAAATCCCCAAGTTTCAAACTTTTTATGGAAATAATAGTAAACATCCCAAAAATTGGTACAATCAGTTCAGTAATCAGCTAAAGTAAATAAAACCCATTTCAAATATTTGAGTTTGAAACCTTTCTAAGCTCTAGAAATCCCCAGAAAAGCAGTAAAAATAATTCTTGGAGCATTCTATTAAAGCTAAAACTGTTCATCAGTTTCAGCCAATGAAATTAGAGAAAAATGAGAAATATAGACAAACAGAAGGGGGATCATTAAGAGAGGCAAAGACAAGGAAGGACTAAGGAGAGAAATGAGTCTGAAAATGCCATTAAATTCACACCAAACATTCTATTTAGAACGTGAAACCAATGTCTGTTTTATGTTGATATGGTTAATGGTAACAAAGCTCACTAATAATTTCTGACCTTATCATCTTTCGATCAACTTGTGCTTGTTATGATATGACCACTAAATTATTTGAGGCTAGGGATGGTCACGGGTCCAGGACCCTGTTGGACCCACCCCAGACCCGCCCCTCTTTTGAGGGTCTGGGTCTTATTTTTTGAGACCCATCGGATCCGGGTCGGATCTGGATCTAAAAAATATTTAGCGGGTCCGGTTCCGGGTCCAATATCTAGACCCTGGACCCGCCCCTTGGACCCTTATAAATATGAAATTGTCTATTTTTATTTGTCTTTTACATATGAATTTTGCCCCCAACATTTTTTTCTTTTTATATAATCATAATATATATGATTAATATATATGTTATTTGCTAAATGCTAACCCAATTACCCTTATTTCATGGACTCGAACTAGTGTTTATAATAGAATTTAAGCGTCGCTATGCGAGTTTAGATGTTAAATTAGTATTAAATATTTGTAAAATACGATAATAATTCTCTTACAAATATACTAAAAATATAATGACTTACAAATATTTCAAATTTGACAAATCCATTAAGGACCCTAGACCCATCAGATTCGAAGGGTCTGGGTCCGGGTCTGAAAATTTTGGACCCTAAGGGTCCGGATCCGGGTCTGGATCTCAAAAAATTAAAAGGGTCCGGGTCCGGGTCTCATTGGACCCGCTCCAGACCCGCCCCATGACCATCCCTATTTGAGGCGCAAGCTCCCTTCTTCATTTGAAGGGATCTTGTCTTGTGATTAGGATGACAACGGGTTAGACGTTGTAGGACGATGTCATATGCGCACAAATTTTAATGGAAAAATTACCCAGAACAATACGACCTTTCATTCATTTTCCACGAATAATACGACCTTTCAATTAACCACGAATAATACGACCTTTGACATATTTTTTCCAGTGGTATACCTTACCTGTTAGTAACCTATTGAACCGGTCATACTATGACAGTTACTGCCTTCCCTTATTTTGCTGCTTCTTCCTCACCCATTCAAGCTTATTTTGCTGCTGCTTCAAGCTTCAAGCTTCTTCCTCCATTGTTATGTTTAATTTTTTTTAATTAATTCCTCTAATCTTCCCCTTCTCTTAATTTTTTTTTAATTTTTTTAATTAATTTTTTTTAATTAATTCCTCTAATTATTTCCTCCATTGTTATGGTATACCTTACCTGTTAGTAACATATAATTCCAGCACCATAATCAGTAACATATAATTCCAGCAGCACAAAACATATCAACTATATATCAGCTACATATCAGCTATATATCAGCTATATATCAGCTACATATCAACTACATATCAGCTACATATCAGCTAAATATCAACTATATATCAGCTAAATATCAACTATATATCAGCTAAATATCAACTATATATCAGCTACATATCAGCTATGTATCAGCTATATATCAGCTAAATATCAACTACATATCAGCTAAATATCAACTACATATCAGCTACATATCAGCTAAATATCAACTATATATCAGCTAAATATCAACTATATATCAGCTAAATATCAACTACATATTAGCTAAATATCAACTACATATCAGCTAAATATCAACTACATATCAGCTACATATCAGCTAAATATCAACTATATATCAGCTAAATATCAACTATATATCAGCTAAATATCAACTATATATCAGCTAAATATCAACTATATATCAGCTACATATCAGCTATATATCAGCTATATATCAGCTAAATATCAACTACATATCAGCTAAATATCAACTACATATCAGCTACATATCAGCTAAATATCAACTATATATCAGCTAAATATCAACTATATATCAGCTAAATATCAACTACATATCAGCTATATATCAGCTAAATATCAACTACATATCAGCTAAATATCAACTAAATATCAACTATATATCAGCTAAATATCAACTATATATCAGCTAAATATCAACTATATATCAGCTACATATCAGCTATATATCAGCTATATATCAGCTAAATATCAACTACATATCAGCTAAATATCAACTACATATCAGCTATATATCAGCTAAATATCAACTACATATCAGCTAAATATCAACTACATATCAGCTAAATATCAACTATATATCAGCTAAATATCAACTATATATAAGCTAAATATCAACTATATATCAGCTACATATCAGCTATATATCAGCTATATATCAGCTAAATATCAACTACATATCAGCTAAATATCAACTACATATCAGCTACATATCAGCTATATATCAGCTACATATCTACTATATATCAGCTAAATATCAACTACATATCAGCAAATTATTAGCATTTCAGACCAGTAGCATTTCAGACCAGTAGCATATTTCAGTTGCATTTCATATTCCAGTAGCATTTCATTCATATTCCAACAAACAAATCAGTATACCATGTATTAACATATAATTCCAGCAAGTAACATTTCAGACCAGTAGCATTTCGTATTAACATATAATTCAGTAGCAAGTAACATTCCAGCAAGTAACATTCCATATTAAGAGCATCTGATTTTGGTAGCAAGTAACATTCCAGCAAATAATCAGTAGCAAGTAACATTCCAGCAAGTAACATTTCGTATTAGATATGATTGGATTGCACCAAAATGATGACACCATAGAACAAGATATCACAGGTATAACAATAACTTTATGAAAATTAATATCATTTACTTTTGATTCTACATTAATTTCTACTTAAATTTTCATACTGATAGATGTTAATCGAGGAAATCAAACCGAAGTTTAGTATAATTAGTAAATAACTTTAGTAAATTTTAATGAATTAGTTAAATTAGTAATTTATGTACAATAATTCTTTCAACTTTTAAAATACTATTTATGTTTTTAATACAGGATATATGGATATTGGAGATCAAACGAAACTATGTAATGAATGTGGTGCAATAATGTGGAGTCTTGAAAGAGTTGATAAAAGAGAAACAAATAATACACCGACATTTTCGTTGTGTTGCAGAAAAGGAAAGATTACACTCCCAAGTATTCAAGATCCACCTCAGTTACTTTCATCTCTTTTACATGGTCATGATGTACGTAGTAAGCATTTCATGGAACGTATAAGGGGGTATAACATGATGTTCGCTTTTACTTCTATGGGTGGACAAATTGATAAAACTGTGAACATGGGTCGTGGGCCATACGTATTTCGGGTGCGAGGGCAGACATGTCATAGAATTGGTAGCTTACTTCCGGAGGAATCCAGTTCGGCAAAATTCCAACAGTTATACATTGTTGATACTGAAAATGAGATAGAAAACAGGAAGAGTGCTGTTAGGTATCAAAAACAATATATTATAAAGCTCTTTTTTTTTAAAAATGATTTTTACTTTTTGTGATTTTTTAGTTAAACTAACACTTATTTATTTGATTGTGATTTGTGATATTACAGTTCAGGCAATCAAGATGATTTTGATGATTCAATTATAAAAGACTTGAAAAATCTTTTAGATTGTACGAATCCTTATGTGCATACATGGAGGATGGCTCGTGATAACATACGTCATTCGGAAAGCATTGACATTCACTTAAAGCTTATTAATAAGAGAATTCATGATGGAAGGACTCATAATTTACCTTCTGCATCTGAGGTTGCTGCTATAATTGTTGGGGACATAGGGAGCGTCGCTGAAGAGCGTGACATAATCATTGAGGGACGTGATGGTAGATTAAAGCGTATTAGTGAGCTTCATCCATGTTATCTTGCACTTCAATATCCGTTATTGTTTCCCCGTGGAGAGGATGGGTATAGATTGTATATATCTCATAAGGGTGTTCAATTGGATGTGCCTGGTCTAAATGGTGAACTTATTCCAACAATTGTAAAAAAGCGCGTAAGGTTAACAATGAGAGAATGGTTTTCGTATCGAATAATGGATCGAAAGGATGAAGCTGACACAATATTACGCTCGGGTAAATTGTTCCATCAATTTCTGGTCGATGGTTGGACAATGATAGAGTCCGAAAGGCTTCTATTCATACGGAGGAACCAAAATGTTCTCAGGGCTGATAAATATGTCAACCTTCAAGGTGCAATTTCAATTTCTGATGGTCCTTCAAACATAGCTGGTAGACGCATTATTTTACCATCTACATACCCCGGAAGTCCACGATTTATGACTGAGATATATCATGATGCTATGGGTATATGCAAGACGTATGGATTTCCAGATGTATTTATTACATTTACGTGTAACCCAAAATGGCCAGAGATTACCCGTTTTGTACAGTCCAAAGGTTTGCGCTCAGAAGATCGACCAGACATATTGTCTCGAGTGTTTAAAATGAAGTTAGATAGTTTGGTTAAAGATCTCAAGAAGGAAAATTGGTTCGGAAGAGTGATTGCGTGTAAGTAATAATCTAAAGTATCATTGCTTTGAAATGTTTTGAGGTATATTTCAACATCGTTTAACATTTTTTTTGTTTATATATTTATGTAGTGGTATACAGCATTGAATTCCAAAAGAGAGGGCTTCCACATGCACATATAGTATTGTTCCTACACAGAGATGATAAGATTTCAAATCCAATAGATATTGACAAATTCATATCCGGTGAGTTGCCTGACAAGGAACAAAACCCACCATTATATGCTTTGGTTTCAGATTTAATGATTCATGGTCCGTGTGGAGCATCAAACCCAAGATCACCTTGCATGCGCGATGGAAAGTGTTCCAAATACTTTCCGAAAAGGTTTAATGAAGAAACATATGTCGATGGAGATGGTTATCCATGCTACAAGAGATTAGACAATGGTGTAACTGTTGATAAAGGTGGTATTGAGTTAGACAACAGATATGTTGTTGCATACAATCCATCTTTACTCTTGAAATACAAAGCACATATTAATGTAGAATGGTGTAACCAATCTCGTGCTATTAAATACCTTTTTAAGTACATTAACAAGGGACAAGATAGAATTACAGCTGGTTTGTCCAGAGCACGAAGAGAAAATGAAGATGTTGAGGATGTTGATGAAATTCAGGAATATTATAATTGCAGATATGTGTCTGCAAGTGAAGCTTCATGGCGTATCTTAGGGTTTGAGATCCATCATCGGACTCCACCAGTGGAGAGGCTTAGTTTTCATTTGCCCGGTGAACATACAATTGTTTTTAATGATGAGGACATAATTGATGATGTCATATCTAGGCCGATTAATGAGAGATCAATGTTCATGGCTTGGATGGAGTGTAACAAACAATACGATGATGCTAGAAATCTTTTATACAATGAATTTCCAGGAAGGTTTGTATGGCAAAGAAAGGAGAAAATGTGGACTCCAAGAAAAAGAGGATTCTCAATAGGAAGATTGTATCATGTTGCACCAGGCTGTGGTGAACGTTATTATTTGAGGACTACCCTACTAAACTTTGTCAAGGGGCCGACATCATTTGAAGACATCAGAACTGTTAATGGAGTCATACATCCTACTTTTAAGGATGCATGCTATTCTATGGGTCTACTTGACGATGATAAGGAGTACATTGATGGAATTGGCGAAGCAAGCTTTTGGGGATCGACATTCTATTTGAGGAAATTGTTTGCAATGTTGTTAATGTCTGGCAGCGTATCAAGGCCGGAATATGTATGGGAGAACACATGGAAACTATTGTCCGAAGATGTGTTAAATAGACAAAGAAGCTTATTGCAAATGCCTGGTAATGTATATATACACTTTTTTATGTTAATTATTTAATTAAAATTTGAATTATCTATTTTATATAAATATTATAAAGCTTATACACTTAAATTGCAGATTTGAATCTCACGGACGATCAACTAAAGTGTTATGCTCTGCGTGATATTGAAGAGATGCTTGAAAAAAATGGAAGTTCTTTGATGAATATATGCCCTGAGATGTGCCCAAGTGATATTTTCATCAAAGATGGTCATAACAAGCTAATTATGGAGGAGCTTAATTACGACAAAGATTATTTGAAAGGTGAACTGCAAGAGCTACTGCCATTGATGACTGAAGAGCAAACCCAGATATATGATGAAATCAATATAGCCATTGAAAAAAATAAAGGAGGTGTATTTTTTCTATATGGACAAGGTGGGACCGGAAAGACATTTATGTGGAGAATTTTGTGTGCATGTTTGAGATCGAAGGGTGAAATTGTTCTCCCCGTTGCCTCAAGTGGCATAGCAGCTTTGTTACTTCCTAAGGGGAGGACTGCACATTCAAGGTTTGGAATACCTATTAATGTTACTGAAGATTCAATGTGTAGAGGAATAGAACCTAACAGTCCCTTAGCAGACCTCATTAAAAGAGCTAAGCTTATCATTTGGGATGAGGCTCCAATGACTCACAAGCATTGCTTTGAAGCCCTGGATAGGAGTTTACGCGATGTCATTCGTTGTCCTAACGGTAAACCATCTGAATTAAGCTTTGGCGGCAAAGTTGTTATCTTTGGTGGTGATTTTAGGCAAGTTCTGCCAGTGATCCCAAAGGGTACGAGACAAGATATTGTATTCGCTACACTCAACTTTTCAAATATTTGGAATGATTGTAAGGTACTACGACTTACAAAGAACATGAGATTGCGACCAGGATTAGCTAATGTTGATGAACTACGAGAATTTGCAGATTGGATTCTCAAAGTTGGGGATGGGAAGCTTGGAGGACCTAATGATGGAGAGGCTATTATTGATATACCCGAAGATATATTAATAAAGGATGCAAATGACGATCCAATAGCTGCAATTGTTGATGCAACATATCCTGGAATTCGTGAGGGCTTTACTGATAGTTCATATTTTCATGAGAGGGCAGTTTTAGCACCAACCAATGAGATTGTTGATAATGTTAATGAGCATGTATTGTCACTTATATCTGGAGAAGAGAAGATGTATTTGAGTTCGGATTCAATCGACAAATCAGACGGTAATTATGGTTCAAATGATGATGCTTTTTCAATTGAGTTTCTCAACTCAATACGTGCATCTGGTGTTCCAAACCATAAATTATTGTTAAAAGTAGGTGCTCCAATTATGATGCTCAGGAATATGGATCAGTCAGCCGGCTTATGCAATGGTACACGCATGGTTATTGATCATCTTGGTGATCGGGTCATACAAGCAACGATTATATCTGGATCTAACATTGGCCATAAGGTATTCATTCCAAGAATTACACTCACACCTTCAGATAGCTCTCAAATCCCGGTTGCTCTTAAAAGAAGGCAGTTTCCCGTGTCTTTGTGTTTTGCGATGACGATCAATAAAAGTCAAGGACAATCACTATCACATGTTGGTTTGTTCCTACCTAAGTCTGTTTTTAGTCATGGACAACTCTATGTTGCAGTTTCTAGAGTGACTAGCAGAAAAGGTTTAAAAATCCTCATATGTGATAAGGGTGGTCAAATAAGTGATCGCACTGAAAATGTAGTGTACAAAGAGGTATTTCAAAACCTCTAAATTGTTATTCTCTAATGTAGACATCTTTATTATTGTTTTTAATTGATTTGTTTTACAATTTTATATTATATATATAATTGTCTTATTTTACATAAGTAAATGCATTATTTTTCAAATCTAATATTATATTATTAAATTGTTACATTATTTTTAATCAAATGTCATAATTTAAAAATATTATAAACATACATTAATTATATTATTTTAAATTTTTTATGTATTAATTCTAAAAATTCCGTGCATGTACGGGTTTTTATACTAGTTAACATATAATTCAGTAGCAAGTAACATTCCAGCAAGTAACATTCCATATTAAGAGCATCTGATTTTGGTAGCAAGTAACATTCCAACAAATAATCAGTAGCAAGTAACATTCCAGCAAGTAACATTTCAGACCAGCAAACAAATTGGCCTAAAAACTTCAATGTAATGAAATCAAAATTGGCCTAAAAACAATCAAAAAACACTATATTACAAAGAATTTCGAGTAAAAAACAACTATTAATCATAAAAGACAATAACCAATTTTCGAAAATCATGAATCCTAATTTTCGGGTCTTTGCAAAATCAGATGAAAAATTCTAAAATTGGGAAGACTAACCATTATAGAAGAATCTTGGCATGAAGGAGTAGCACAGAGGATCAGTAGCTTGAGGGGACGGAGTTCATCAATGGCGTGGCGTGAAGTTCATCAATGGCGTGAAGGAAGACCAGTAGCTGTTTTGAGAAGAAAGTCAGGAGAGAGAATAAATAAAGGAAGATGAATGAAAGGTCTATTAGTAGTTGTTTTGTTTAAAAATTAAATTCCAACCGGTAAAGGGTTAAACCATATACCACTGGAAAAAATATGTCAAAGGTCGTATTATTCGTGGTTAATTGAAAAGTCGTATTATTCGTGGAAAATGAATGAAAGGTCGTATTATTCTGGGTAATTTTTCCAATTTTAATTATATTTTATCCTGTTACAACATGTTAAATATAGTAAGTGGTAAGAGGGATCGATCCTACAAAGATTGTAATTACTAATTTTAAAGATACTTCTAACTTATTTATTTTAATAGAAAACAAGCAAAGTAAAAAAAAAAAAAAGGGGGGGAACTGAGTTGTGATTACACTCTTAAGAACTTAAAAAAAGCTTAATATAAGAAAATAAATTAAATAAAGTAAATAAAAGAGTAAATCAATAAGAGAAAATAGTAGCAACATGTATTTTAGTCATTAGCAAGATTATTTTTAAGGAAAATTTGCTCTAAATAATCCCAACTATTACACATTAGCCAAAAATAATTCTAACTATCGATTATTTTTTAATAATTCCAACTTTGTCATGTGTTTGCTCGTGGCATATCCTATCACTTAGTAACCTACAAGTAAATAAAAAAAGTAAAATAAAAATAATTTGTATGCCTAACCTCCCTCCTATTCACCACTTATCTAACGCTTCTTCCACTGCTAATTGCCCACCCACCACCATCACAACAACCGTCAACCTTCATTGTCATCACCACCAATCGACATTATCATCAGCGCCACATTCATCCCAAAACTGCCACCAACACAACCGCACACCCGAATTTGGACACCCTTAAGTCACAAACACATTTTTTCTGTTTTAACATACATCAATTAGACCACTTGTTCTCATTGAACCATTCTCTTTTATTCTTCCTTTAATGTGTCTCAACACACATCTATACTAAAGAACCCAAAGTTTCGAATGCTGGAATATCATTTTTTTAATTCAGAATCAAGTGATTTGTCCGCTTTGACTTGTCTCAAATTCGCAAATGAAGCAAGCTCTCTATTGTAATATGTCATTTTTTCAACATAATTTAGAATATCATTCAATATTGTTGTAATTGTGATTGTTGTACTGACCACCTAGACCTTCTCATAGTCTGCTGACAAAGTGGCCATTGATTTCAAAATTACTTCCTGCGAACTTTTTACTTTAATCGTTGGATTCTGCAACTAACCTGATAAACTATGCTCGTGTGCAGTTGTGTTGGTGGCGGTTTACTATGAATTTGGGGTTGAAGATGCTGCTGATTGGTGGTCGCAACGGTGAAGTTTGATGGTTGGTGTGATAGTGGTGGGTGACTTGGTTTACCTACTATCGTAGGTTACTAAGTGATAGGGTATGCCACGAGCAAACACATGACAAAGTTGGGATTATTTAAAAATAATCAATTGTTGGGATTATTTCTGGATAATGGATGATAGCTGAGATTATTTAAGGCAAATTTTCCTATTTTTAGTCATTGATTGGTTACAACTTTTATATGAATAGGCGGTTGTATGATTTATAATACCCTCGTAAATCCCCTTTCAACTCTTTTATATTAGCTTACTTTTTATACCCAAAATAGTAAAGCCCTAGTGTTCATTAATCCGATTTTAATGAATTGACAGCTTTTATAAGAAGTATTCACCAACCATTAAACTTAATTAAGAAGATAACTTATAACCCAACTAAATTTAATATTATGTAAACTCTAATAATAAAACTAGATGGAGTTATTAATACTAGTTGTTTCTTTAAAGAAACTAACTAAACAAAGTTCAATTAAATTTAAAACATTAACTTGTACAAGAATAATCAAGTGTACCCAACAAAATTAATCTTATACAAATTTAGAAATAAAAACTTACATAAATACTCAATAATAAAGTTGCATTACATAAATACCCATTTCAAATCTCTTAAAAATAATACTAGGATTATACCCGTGCCTTGCACGGTTAGGGTACTTCACTTTCAATTTTTATAGATTGTTTGGATTCATAACATGTAGAATTTTGACAAAATTTAGCAAAATCCCCATATAGAACCTTTTACCACTTCTTGGACATGCATGATAATAATCAATTAAGCATTAGCAACTTTATACTAAATGTTATCATAATAGATAAAGTGCTTATGATGTTATCACAAGTGATGCACTTGAAAAAAGTTTTATGATTAGATATTCCCTCTTGAATTGGATATTAGAATTAAATCTTAAAAGGGTATAATGAAATTGGTGAACTCGTATGTTCTTGATAACAATTGAAGTAGTAATTGAAAAATCTTCAATCGTACCATAAGATGTTGTTACATGTGTGTTTTGTTTGTATATTACATACTATAGGTATCTTTGATGACTTAGTTGTTGTGAATTTATAAGATAAGATTGCATAAGTTACTCCTAATGTATTCTTATAACTTCATTTTTCAAACTTTTCACTTTCTCTAGTAAACTCACATTGCATTAGAAAATATGAAGGGATGGGATAAAAAATAATTACCTTATATCATTTAGTCTTACATGAATTTATGGGTTAGATTAATATTCAAATATTAACTTTAATATGAATTTGAGGAGTTTATATCCTCATCAATTACAAACACTTAAAATTGCATTTTAAGTGTGACACTTGGCACAACATCAACATGCTTATAAAATGCATTATAACAGTGACACATGGCATAAGTGATTTTGAATTAGTATATTGTATGATGTGAAGCCATTAATACATGATATTACAAAATAAGATTACTCTAAGTTAAACATGACAAAGTAGGGAGAATTAGAGAAATTCATTAATTAAAACTTGGGAATTTCCACGTGGTAACCTTGAGGTTTTGAGTTTTCCACGTGGTAACCAAAACTTTTAAAAAATCCACATGATAACCCTGAGGTTTACCAAATTGTTCCTCTATGACCTTTTTGCACATAAAACGTTAGCAAAACGTTATGAAACATTAATTTCGAAGCTTTAAGGCTGTTGTACGTCTATATATGCGACTCACCATTATAAATGTCATCAGTCTCAGCCATTTTCCCCAAAATATAAACCCAAATTCTACCATCTTTGGATTTGGGGGGAAAAATATGATTTGGATGATAAATGGTAGATTTGAGGGTTATATTTTGGAGAAAAAGGTTCAAACTAATGGCATTTGAAATGGTGAGTCGCATAAATATGTATACAACAGCCATAAAGCTTCAAAATTAACGTTTGCTAACGTTTTTATGTGCAAAAAGGTCATGATGGAACATTTACATAAAACTCAGGGTTACCGCATGGATTTTTTAAAAGTTTTGGTTACCACGTGGAAAACCCAAAACCTCAGGGTTATCACGTGTAATATCCCTTAAAACTTTGATACAGAATAAGAGACTTAAAAAATATTTTCTAATCTCTCTTTTCTCTCTACTTAATTTGATAATATGAGAATATGTTACCCTCTACTTGTTGGAAGGAAAAACATCTATTTATAGAGGTGGACAATTAAGAAAAAGACAAAAATTAGATTTCAATTCTTATTAAACTTCTCTTCTTTTATTATCCAAGTTACAAAATATTATGGTGGAGAATTGAACACATGAACCATAGAAATAGGGCAAGCTTCCACCACCTAGCAAGAGAAGTTTAGTTGAAATTTGCTTCTTGACATTTTGATTGCACTTATCTAATTGAGTTGTGTTGAAAATATTACAACTGAATTAGGCTTTACAAAATATAAAAGCTGTAGAACTTTACGAGTAGATGTCATTAGCCTCAAAAAACGTCTGATTCGGAGTCCGTATGAGTTAGATATGCCCATTTCAAAATTGAAATGTCATGTACTTCGCGAATTACATTTTTTCCCGTTCGGTTCCAATGTTCTCATCTCGTCTAATTTTATTTTTAATCCGAAACCCTGCAAAATGTTAATAAAGTTATATAAGTGTACATATTAACTCATAAATTAAATATATACTAAATATATACTAAATATTATATATTATTTAATAAACTTAGTAAAATCATACGTAAAGATCAGGAATAAAACACTATAACTTTTAGCACTTAACAGACGTGGCTCGGATTATTAACCCTTGGATTTTACATTGAATAAAACTCGAATTTTGTTTAAAGTCCATATCTACTTGGAGTCGAATTATGAATACTCCAACTTTGTTTTGACTCAGACTCTCTTACCTTCGATAGAGTTCAAATTATTATCGAGCTTTATCCTTATCTGAGTTATTGTTACTATACTAATGATTTAAAAGCAAAAATTGGTGCATATTGAAGAAGATTTTCTTAGTGAATACAAATTTAAAATAATAACATTAAGAAATAATATAACTATGTAATGTCTTAAATCTATAACTATTACTAAAACAAAACACTGTTGATGTCAACACTTATCAAAATTGCTTATGTGTCACTCTCTCAATAAAAATTTTTCCTCCAAAACTTAAAGATGATGTTATTGTATAATGACTAGTTGACTACTATTAATATCATTGACTTTATGCATTAGAAATGAGTATTTTATTTTACTTTTTGATTTTTTACTTTTTATGCATTTGAAAGTCATAAAAGTGTATTTTATTTTATTTTTTTTAAAATTTTTTATAAAATCTTTATAATGTTTTTCACTAAATGAGTATAGGATATTTTGAAATGGTTAAAATATAAAGCCGTAAATTTTTTTTGTTTATACTAATATGTCAGAAATTTTAATAAAACCGTGCATCGCACGGGTATAATCTAGTGTACATACTAAAGAAAAATAAATTAAATACATTTGAATTCCATACACATGCAAAGTTTAAGGCACATTAAAGCTTTGATAGCGTTAGAAAGAAGCCTTCTAAAATAAGGTCTAATAGCTCTACACTAGCAGTGGGGGACCTAGCTTAGGTGATGGGGTTACATATGCAACCCTATTAAAAAAATCAAGAAAGTAATATGTATATTTTGAACCCATAACCTATTGCCAAATACGCAACCCCATAAAAAATTCAACGAAGTAATATTGTATGTCTTGACCTCATAACCTATTGCCAAACATTGATAATTAGTCACACTTTCATACCACTAGGCTAATAAGAGCAATTACCTTAATGACTATTAAAGGAAGGAAATTAATGACAATTAGTATTCATAATTCTCCCATTTTAAACTCTTCTTCCTCCCAATCTTTGTTTTAAAAGTGTCAAGCTGTTAAGCACTATTGTTACCGGCTTGACGCTTGCTCGTAGCCGGCCCACAGCTACCGCTGTCGCTACTGCCGCCACTACACCATTGTTGCCCAATGTTCAAACCCCAATAATCCAATCCCCCATAATTATATTGGGTAATTATTAAAATTGAATTAGAATTATTTTTTTTAGAATTTATTAACTATTGTATTGTGATTTGAGTATGATTTGATTTTGGTTTAATTTTAATTTGCGTTAAATTATGATAAAATTAATTTTATTTGTGTATGATTTAGGTATTATTTGTTTATAAATCATAATTTTTGCAGAACGTTTATAAATCATATGTTTAATTTGCTTTAAGTTAGATGATTTCAATTCAGAATTAAAATTTGTATTTGTATTTGTGATTTCACTAATTGTTATTCACGAATAACATCAAAAATTATCATTTTAATTAACTTATAAAGTATCAGATTTGTGTTTAGTTTCTTATTTATGTTGTAGTTTTTTAAGTTATGTTTTACTTGTTGATGAAAACAAGACGCTTTAATTAAACTCGCAACCCCATGTTTCAAATCCTAGGTCCGCCACTGTACACTAGTACCAGGGTCAGCCCTGATCTTTTTGGGGCCCTAGGCGAGATAATATGTTGGGGCCCTCTTAAATATTTTTCATGTCTAGATAAATAATTTTAGGTAAGTTATATGTGAAATTGAATCAAACTCATATAATTTTACTATAATTAAAAACAACTAAGAAAACAATCGCACCTGAAGATTGATTTGAGCAATCTAGATTTGAGGCTATGTTTTCCTTCGAGTTTTTCAAATTATAGTATCCTTCCAAAATTGAATGAGTATACTTAAAAAAAACTAAAATCAAATCCATAAAACAACTCAAAAATCAATAAATTATTTCTTATAGTTTATAAACAACTTAAAATGTAAAATTGTTAATTAATGCTTACAACAAAATCATTTCTTTATTCATATATGATAAATGTTGTCGACTGTTTTGTATCATAATATGGCCTTAATTAAACTCTTACTGGAAATTCAATACAAGAATTCAAGCATAATTAATCCAAATCAATTTAATAAAGAAATCAAGAATCAACATGAAATCAAGATGAAATTTAATAAATTAAGAATCAAAATTAACTTAATGTCATGTTTGAGAACAATGATTTCATTTGAAAATTTGGAATTGACTCAAATTTATTGTTTGACAAATAAAAAATTTTCAAATTTGAATTTGGATCAAATTCTACCATTGTTTTTAAAGTAGTTAAAGTTGAGAATTTGATAATGACTATCCGAACCTTATCATTCTCAAACTCTTCATTTATGATTTCATAATTGAAATCCATAATTTTAAATGAAATATTTGTCCCAAACATAATATTAAAATTGAACTTGATTTGGAGAGATGATGAACTTGAAATTCAAGACAAACATAAAAGAGAATATGGATGAAGAGGAAATTTAAGATTGAAATCGAACATCAAAGGAAGAACTTGTAATCAAATTCGAAGACAAAATTCAAAACTAGAAAGGGAAAGGAAATTGGAATTGACTTTAAACTTAAAATCGAAAAAAACTTCACGGGTGGAGAGACAAATCGACGGAACATACCGACATTCACAACAATTGAAGACCATACAAGGAAAATTAATATGAGCTGATTTTGGGAATTGATAAAGATTTAATTTTGGGAACGTGTAATTAATGGAGGAATTTGAATTATTATTGGGAATTCATGGACGAAGTTTGGAAACAAAGAATTACTTCAGTAATTAATAATAGAGAAATTTTGAGAACAAGGAGCTATACACACCGTAATGAAGATTGCACGCTTTTTATTGATTCATTCAACTTCAACTTTCCAAATCAGTTAACAATTAGCACAAATTCTTACTTGAGACCATCTTTACAAAAGACGTCTCAAAATTGGGCCCTTTTGAACTAAATTTCTGATTTCTTAACTTGGGCCCTAGGCGATGGCCCTTTTTGCCTACCCCTAGAGCCGGACCTGACTAGTAGTATAAGCACCATCAGAAGCAATGATTGAATAAGGCACTACAAGTATGTTTCTAACAATCTTAGAAAGAGTAGGAAACTTTCTTGATTTGCTTGCCATCGTTGTTGAGTAGGTGATGAAAATTTGAGTGATTCTCGTGGTCATCGGAGAGAAACATGATTTTCTCGTTTCACATGGTCGCTGAGCATTCATGGGGACAAGAGTGTGGTAGTGCTAAGGTCATGTTATTTTTAGGGTTTTGTTTAATGAGTGTCACTTTTAGAGAGTAAGAGACATAAGAGTTTTAGTCTTTTATTTTTTTTCTCGAGCATCTTAGTTGTTCAAGAAATTGAACTATTCAAAGCTCTAAACCCAAAGACCAATAAAATGTATATTTTTTATTTCAAATTTTTTTAAAATTTGAATTGGGATATTATGTGTTAAGACTTGAATTTGGAATGTTGGGTTCCACATGTTTAAAAAATTTATTTTCGAATTTGGTTTGAATAAACTTATTTTCATTTTATTTTTAGTGTGAAGTCAAAATTTGTTGAAAGAAATGGCTTAATTTCGAATTTGGTCCAACTTTGGCCGATTTGGATCGAGTCGAAGTCGGAGTAGGGTTAGAGTCGAAGTCAGGTCAAAGTCCTGAATTTTTTATGAGGTGCAATTTCGGTCCCTCTCTGAAGCAAACTCTGACTATTAAACTGAATTCAAAGTCAAATAATTTTTTCTCAGATTCAAATCGGATTTAATTGCTACAATCAAATCAAAATTATGGGTCAATTCAGACTTAGTTATCATCCCTATCTATGATTGTGACTAAGGCTGTAAATTCTGTTACTCGATTGAGTTTTGGGTCACGTTTTACTCGATTGAGTTTTGGGTCACGTTTTATTGGGTTTGGGTTAGTCAGGTTTGAGTTTTGTGTAATCACTTAACTATTCGAATTGGATCCGTTCAATTGTCAATCAAGTCGAGTGTTGGCCTGTGACAGTTTAGTCAAATTTTGTTTCGAATTCGGTCAAATTAGATTTAGTTTATATTGAGTCCGATTATTACGATTCAGGTCTAATTCGGGTTTTCTCTAGTTGTGTCAAATCGAGTTTGGTTAGACAATAAATGAGATTGTTTTTTGTTTCGTGTTATTTGGATTATATTAGGTTTTGGTTGACTTTAGATGTCAAATTTTAGTTGGAAAATCTTGGGTTAGTTCAAAGTTGACTTTAGGTATGACATAGATAGTTGGGGTACATTCAAATGGGTTGTGCTACTTTTGGATTAAATTCATGTGATAGATTAATGACTATGGTCGAAATCAAGTTGATTACCAAGTGCTTAAGTTAAAATTTTCTGCAACTAAATTGATATTAATAATTAATAAATTTGGAAAAATAACAAATTTGATATTCTTGTTTTAGATATAAGCTACATGATTTGTAAAACTAATAATTATAGTTTTTATGTGCGAAATATACTTGGCTAGATTAAGTTTTTTTTGCTGTAATTGCAAAGAATAAAAAGCAAACATATTAGGAAGTAAACGAAATTATAACACTCAATGACTTGGGATTTAGACTAAAGATAAGCCACACTCAATGTCTCCAACTTTAATACTCAAGACGCATTCAAAGTATTAAAGATATATTACTTTCTTTGGACAAACACAATGACTCCTATAAGGTAGTGTTTGGGAATGAGGATTTTATTTGAAAATTTGGATTTCAATTTAGAAATTTGAAATCATGAATTTGGAAATAACAAGTCTAGAGCTCTTATTTTGAAATCCATAACTCACTCTTATTTTCTTAAGTTATTAGAATTTGGATCAAATCTACATTCTCAAATTGTAGAGTAGCCAAACACATAATTTGCCCAAATCTATATTTGCAAATGAAATTCATGTTCCCAAATAGGGATGGCAATGGGTATTGGACCCGACCCGGATCCGTAGATCCGTAGATCCGTATCCGTTTTCACGGATCTGGGTCCTTAAATTTTGGACCCGTCGGATCTGGGTCGGGTCCGAATCCGTTTATATTTCACGGGTCCGGGTCCGGATCTCAACAAAATGCCCGGACCCGGATCCGTGGATCCAAAGGACCCGTTTTTATTTTTATATACATCAAATATACTAGAATTAATATGGTCAGTTGGGCAAGATTTGATCTAAGGCAATTAGGAATTTCATCAAATATATACGGATTCACTCACATCTAGCAGTTACATCAAATACCTGTAGGAAATAACTAATTTTCAGTTACAACTAGTACTTGGTTATGAAGCTTAGTTAATTAAATTAGATGAAATCAATTGTGAGTGGAAAACTAGTTATTTTCTACATGATTAGGCAGACGATATTCATTTGCACTTATTCAATGCAAAAGTGTGTAATGTTATTTTGGATGATCGATTGTAAAATTATATATATTTTTATCATTAGTCAATGAATATACCTTTATTACAATCTCAACACCATCCAAAATTACAAAAAAAAAAAAAAAGTTAGACCCGTTTTGGACCCGGATCCGGTACTGGATCCGTAGTATCCACGGATCCGGATATGGGTCTTGAAAATCTAGACCCGCGGATCCGGGTCCGGATCTGGATCCTGTTCTTGGAAACGGATCTGGATCCGGGTCCACCTGGACCCGGTCCAGATCCGACCCGTTGCCATCCCTATTCCCAAACATACCATAATAGAGTTTGGAAAAAATTAATAAGACATAAGAATAGCCAAACAAAGCACCAAGGGTCTTCCTAATGAAGCACCAAAAGAATTATTTTAATTACATTGAATAAACGGATTTAAGAATAGACATAATCAACCATAATACTCTAAAACTGAACAACTACCCTATTAAATCATATGACTCTTTATTTGTGCTCTTTTATTACATAAAACTTCATTTAAATCATGTAAATAAGATAGCTGATGTTACGGACCATCCCTACACTAGCCTTGCAACAATTTGTAGCATGCAGTTATATTTGATCCCAAGTTATGCATGTAATGAATTTTCATTTATGAACAAAAGTTTTAAAGCTAAGTGATTCGAGAACCAATGCAACCAGCTCATGTGTACATGATCTTGAATCATTTCCTTTTTTTGAAGAGTTTTTCCTAAAACTAGAAACGTTAAGTAAGGTGACAAATTAATCTTCCACATTGAAAGTAGCACTCACACCCATCAACTCATCAGGATGTTCATTTTTGTATTCAGTATCATTCACTCTTTCAAGAATATTGAATGGACCATCAGATTAAGGAATAAGCTTATTTTTGCGATGTAACATCCCGAAAAAACTCAGTTCGTTTAGAAAGAGAATTTGATCCTATTTAAAAAAACTGGGTAGAACCCGAGTTAAACCACGATGTCACAAATGCGTGATAAAACGAATTTTTAAAGTAAAACTTGCGAATCGAGTTCTATTAGAGTTATAATATACCACTTAGCGATATGAAAGTCTTAGCAGCGGATAAAGATATAAAGTCAAAAGTATAATTATTACAACTCGAGAGCGAAGTCGCCTCTTAAACATAAATCCATTCTTAAGGTTAAATAAATTTCATATTATAATTCTCCTACTCTATCTGTTTTATTCTTCCTAGTGAAAATCCTCACTTTCCCAACCTGCAATTTAACTCACTACTAGTTATTAACCCCGAAAGTAAACAACATCATCGCAGGATCGTTACGATCAAAGGTACACGTCAGCAAAACATCTCTTATAACATTAACATTATATCACAAAACAAATTAACATGCTTCCATACATCGATTATAATTTCTGATTCACTTTTAATAAATTTCAAATGATTCAAAAGTGTTAGTCAGCCATACTGCCGGATCAAACTTTAATCTTCAAAGGTGAGCCAATACATTAGGGGAGACTAACCCCTAAGCAAGGCTCTACCATAGACACACTCCTTACTTCGGTGCTTATGGTTAAGTATGCATACCCCTGGCCGCGGTGGCTCATAATCCGCCCACATACCGCGAGTAAATTCGTTCCACTTATTGACGTCATACTACGTCCACTTTAAAGTTAGTGAGGTCATACTACCTCTACTTGTCATATTATTGCATTTGTATCTCTTGATTAAGAAAACATAACATCATCTTTATAATATATTCCATTATTTATTTTTATTATTTATATATGACAAACAATCCATGATATACAAGTTTTTACTGCGTGTACGTACCTTATGAGAGCAAAAGCAAATCCTAAACGTACTTATCAACTTCCCGTCACAAATCGACTTCCTACATAATTCAATCGTCCGCATGGAAATAAGCATACATTCACACTTTCTCAAGCCACAATCAAAGCACAAACACACTTCTATCACCAAGCCACTTTTGCAACCCATTCATGATCACGCAACACAATTTATCACAACATAACATCAAATAAAATTCAGATTTAGTATGTTGTCCAGAACAGTATGTTAAGTTGTTAACACTGTCAAACTGAAATTCCGACTTTACTGTTGCGTCCAGAAGAAGTCAAAACCCCCATGTACTAATTTTCATAATTTATAATGTACTCTAAGTATTTTTAACTTATTTCAAGCCAAAAAGTGCTCCAAAAACACATTTTTAAGCCTTTTCCTAACCCTACGGGATTTCCCAAATTTCATCAACAAAATGAATTCCAATGATACACTTCCTATTAATTCTAAATGACCAAATTTATATAATTTTTATGAACTGTCTTTGAGATTAATTCATCATTCAACAATAATTTCTTTATACTTATATATCTATATATATTTTCCTAGCAAAAATTATAAATTTCTCATATTAGCTAATAAAATAAATATCTTTTGCCACCAAATATAAAAATGACACATGCACACATTTTTTTGACATGAACATTCATATTTTTATATAAATTTCAAAATCATTCATCACACAAACTAATCTTATTCTTCACATTTATGTCAATCTAAAAACCCTAAAACATCCTACATTAATTTAGATAAAAGAATGCATCATAAATTCATAGATGAAATTTTAAATCATAAGTTAAACATAAATCATAAAATAAAGACATATAATAATCATAGAATTGGAATTGAAAATTTAAGAATTAATCATAGGCTTGAGAATTATACTCACAATTGCAAAGAAAAAACACCAAATGGTGAGGAAATCTCCAAGCTAGATGTGTGGTTGGGAATAACAAGAGAGAATTATTTTTTTTTTTGTAAGTTTGGAAATAGTAGAATGACGGAGTAAGAGATGATTAAGGGGATTAATAAAGTGAGATTAAGGCATGATCTTTCATTACCTAAAGGGAGTTACAAACTCCTCTAAGACTCCTCATAGGGCCGGCCAAGACCTTTCATTTCCCTTCTATTTTAATTTTTTTAATTTTGAATATAAAACATGGGTTAAGGAAAAAGTTTGAGCTGAAAATAATTCTAATTGCAGAAAAGGATTGAAATCTCATGACCAAGCCCAATAATAAAGAAAAATATATTTATATAGAAATAATATTAATAGTAAATTAATAAATATATCGGGGGAAAATATCGGGAAAATACAGGGGTGTTACATGCGAAGTTTTGGAGATCGCTCTTTTATTATCAAGAACTGCCAAACCAAATCTTTAGGGTATTCTTCACTTGCTTACAAGTTTTTGTAATCTTTTCACCTTTTTCCACGACATCACCTGTTGCAAAAGGAATCAAATCATCAAGTGCAAATAAAAATACCATATACACTACTTCTAAAAGGAGAATGAGAAGTCGTTAAGACATGAGCCTAGTTATAAGGAAACTCCGCATGGACAAGTTTCAAGTCATAATATTAATGCATCTTTCACACAAGTCCACATAACAATGCAACTAATGTTTTATTTGTCACCTCGATTTTTCCATTTGTTTAGTGCAGATGAAATATGCTAAATTGTAACTTGCCGTCAACCCATTTCCATAGGTTCCTCCAAAAATGACTTAAAACGTTGAGTCCATATCCCAAACTAGACACGAGGAATACCGTGAAGCTCGGCAAAATCGTTGAAGTACTACTTGGCCACTTTCACAGCATCATCGGTTTTATTATACGCTACAAAATGAGTCATTTTGAAACTCTAACAACAACCACCATAATGTTATCTTTGCTTCTTTATATTCGAGCCAAACAAACAATAGAGTCCGTGCTAAAACTTTCCCAATAGAACATTTGGAATGGGTATCGAAGTCTACATCCCCATTGTGAAATACCCTTTTTGCCTTTTGACACGTTGCATATCTCTCCACCACTAAAGTAACATATTTAATCATCCTTGGGCAATTGAATTTCTTACCAAGAAAATCAAGTGTCTTCTGAACATCAAAATGACAAGTCAATCTTGTACTATAAACTTCTCTCACCAATAATTCTCGAACACCACCCTTAGGCACACACAACTTATTACCCTTGAAAAGATAACAATCTCACTCAACAAAATATTTTATTTTCTTTTAAAACTAAGGAAAAATTATATTAAACCACCTATTGTATACACTCCTTTTTAAAAAACCACCTTATATAAATTTTTTCGCAAAAAACTACCTTACATAATACTTTTTTTTTGCAAAAGACAACCTAATGCTCTAATTCGTTAGTTGACTGTTTATTTTTAACGTTTGACCATATTTTAATGCTGTCACGTGCCTCTCACGTGAGTTTTATTTTAAAAACCCATCTTCCTTTCTCCTTCATTAAAGGAATTCGAACCACCTTCTGCTCCATTACTGCTGTCTCATTCTCACTGTCTCACTGTCTCCTTCTTCATCAAATGCTGATTCTGATGTTCAGGCATATATTCAAGCAATGTCCAAGGAATATTCTGTGTGCAAATCAAATGCTAATTATTTTGTACAAAATCAGTAACTGAAGCATATGTGCATATGTGCATATATTAAGTGTATATACCAATACTGATTTGTGCATATTCTGTTCTTCAATACATACTGTATAATATACTATCAATGTGATCTGTGTATGTGCATATACTGATATAATATACTAATATGTATGTACTGCTGTGTATGTGCATATATTCTTTTACAAAAATGTCACAAGGATGCTATCAATGTGATCTGTGGTTTTTATTCCTATTGTTTTGCAACATAGCTGTTGTTTCTGTGTTTAATACTAATCATATGCACTAATATGATACCAATTGTACCATGCAAAATCAAATTCCAAGCAACATAGCTGCTGTTTATACCAACAAATACAAATTCCAAGGGGAAACCATTAGTACGCAATTGAAATAGATATATCGTGAATGAATTTTATAAAGATGATGAAATTGGTTGAATTTGATTCTAGGGTTTCATTCAAGAAGAGAGAAGAAATGAAATGGGGGTTGTGAGGAAGTTTGATTGCTCGACATTTCAGGAGAAAGAAATGAATGGGGGTTTTTAATTAGTCTCACGTGATAGGCCATGACAACCATAAATGGTCAAACGTTAAAAATAAACAGTCAACTAACGAATTAGAGCATTAGGTTGTCTTTTGCAAAAAAAGAAAAGTATTATGTAAGGTGCTTTTTTGCAAAAAAATTTATATACGGTGGTTTTTTAAAAAAGGGTGTATACAATAGGTGGTTTAGTAAAATTTTTCCTAAAACTAATTAGTAAAACCAAGATCATCTTGTAACGCTCTTTAAGTTTTTCAAACCCAAAATTCTAGCATTCACCATAGAAAGCATATGCGGTAAGATAAAGTAACAATCACCACATTACTCTTTGCATCTTTACATTTGGAACAAAAGGTAAATGTTCGAAGAAACTCTACGCATTTTTTATGCCTTTTGTTTATCTTTATTTGCCTATGTATAAATTTTAAAGCCTTATGACCAGAATGAAGAACAAGTGGTTTTGGTCTTAAATAGTAAGACCAATAATCAAGAACTCTAAATATTGTATAAACTAGCTTGAGTTCCGTGCCAAGCACTACGGATAATCAAAAAAATATTTAAATGATCTCTTAAATATAAATAAAATTAGTTTCAATTATTCTATTTTGGTAAATATAATAAATATAGAGAAAATTATATTTGATTTGTGAGAGAAAATTAGTCGTTGCATTACATTTGTTGGCCCATTTGAGTTTTGATGATGACTTAACAATAATAAACAAACAAAGTATTTGTAGAGATTGTTTTGTAGGTAATATATCCGATTATCATAATCGTCGATGGTACCTAAGGACTGGTCAATGGCAATCGTATAAGTCAAAGTCAAAGTCAACAAAGTCAAAGTCAGTAGAGAAGGTCAATGAGGAAGTCAAGAGTAGATTTCACTTCTACTGTTCCAGATATTGATAAACTGATGAAGTTGCAGATAGAGACAGTACGTTGTTCCAAACGAAACCGGTCAGAGAAGAAGTCAACAAAATTAATCAAGAAAATTATTTTAATTTTAATTTTTCTTTTTTAGTCTTGTTGTACGGATGAATAGCTATAGAATGCACAAGGAATAAATCAAAGAATTAAATAACTAACTCCTAAAAGTAAGCCTCCTAAAGTTTAGGATCTTGGCTATTTTTAGCTAGAGTCAAAGATTGACTTGGAATAACCACCAAGGTAGTTATTCACCTTACTCACGTCAATTGCCCACACATCCCACTATCTTTGATCATGGGATTATGGGTTAACTAAATCTAAAAAGCATATAAAATCATTTTGTTAACCGGCACAAATCTTTGGCGATCAACAAGGAGAGAAATATTCATGTAAAATCTTTAGAGTTCTCCTATGGAGATCAAGGGAGAAAAATAATCACTCATATCATTCGAGTGCTCCCTTGGCGATCAACATTGAGAGAAAAATATTTCCGAAAATATTTTGTGCCCAAATTTCGTGAGTTCTCTATATCAAGAAAAGGAGATCTTGAATGTTTTGAAAAGCTTATTAATTCCAAGATCAAATCCTTGTGCTATTCTCGTGTTGTTCATCCATATTTAGATAAATCTTGTAAAGGGTTTATTTGAGAGAATTTGTAATTAGACTTGGGTAAGTCTAAGGGGGAAGTGAGAAAGAGAAGAAAGAAAAGAAAAGAGAATAGAGAAGGAGAAAAAGAAAGAAACCGAGAGAAGAAGAGAAGGAGAAGGAGAAGGAGAAATATTTTATGTAATAGAGAAGTGATTTACATAAAATAATAGAGAAGAGAAATCCCTAGTGGGTCGTGGTTCTTGTTCCCACGTTAAAATCATTGTGTTTCTTTAAGTTTTCTTCATTTTGTTTTGAGTATTTTCAATATACAAAATTCCGCAAGAAAAGGGCGAAAATACTCTATAAACGACGAGCAACAATTCACCCCCCCCTCTTGTTACACTTCATCGTCTCTATACGTTTCTACAACATTAATTCTTTTAAATTTTAAAACTCTAAAATTAAATTTTGGGCTTGAATTATTTTTAATGAACTTGTAAAATGATCAATATTTTACCACTATAAATTAAGAGTAAAAAAAATATTTAAGCAATAAATTTAACAATTTTAAAGTAAAAAATATAGGACACGCATTCGCTTTTATAGTGCCCAGGTTTTAATTTATAGGGCCCGTGATTTGTATAAGGAAAAACCCATAGTTTTTTTTTATTTGAATTTGAAATAATTTATATAGATTATAAATTTATTTTATGGATTCTCTTTCAAAATAATCTATAGATTATACCAACATGATACGTATATAACATAAGTAAAGAGTAAGGAAGACATTTAAAAGAATTTGTCCAATTTTTTACTGCAATTTTTTCGAATTATATTTTGACCATATGTATATTGTTGTCATATTGACCATTTTTTATTGCCATTTGAAATGTTAATTGATTTAAAAATAGGGCATTCAAGCTTAATTATTCTACTTACCCAATTTAGCTAAATGAAGAATTTTGGAGGGAAAAAAATGAATGTGAAGCCGACATGTGTCCTATTGATGAACGCATTTAGTATATAGTATAGATTTAGATGTCACACTCATAAGTAGAATAATTAAACTTAGCCTCATTTAACTTCTCACTAAGATAAATTACTGGTTTTTAACTTAATTAAATTAGGACAACCCATATTTTAATCTCATTTACATTACACACTACTTCAACCACTTTATTAAAATTAGGAAGCTCAAGAATTGAACCATTACAAAGCCTATTTTTAACATTCTTAAAAACTTTTTAAGCTCTCCCTTCTCAAACTCTTCGTTTTTTGACAACTCAGTAATGGAAACATAGTATTAAGAAGTATGGAAGGAACTTCTATAGGATGAAAGCAAGTTCTCGAAAACTCCTAATCTCATATACAATGGTTGCAGCTAACCAAGAGTTCACAAACTTAACCTTTTCAGGATCAATATGCTCAACACCTTCCCCAGTCACAATGTACCCAAAAATACTTTACACAGAGTCATAAACACATACTTCTCAAGTTTGCCATACACCTTCTCTTCTCTCAATTACTCAAACAACCTCCTAAGCTGTACGACATGATCTTTATTGTTTTTACCGTGCACCAAAATGTCATCTAAGTAAACAACAATAAAATCATTGATAAAAGGACGTGGAACCTCATTCATCAGCCTCACAAATAACTTAGAGCATTGCAATTGCCAAATGACATCATTAACCACTTGTATGACCTATGTTTTATTTTATAAGTAGTTTTTTATTTGCCCCTTTTCTTTAATATGTCTAATGATAAGTATTCCTTATGTCTATTTTGAAAAGAATAAGTTTCCAATTAACTTATCAAGCATATCTTGCAATCTAGGCATAGAAAAAAAAATATGAATTCCACATGGTAACCCTGAGGTTTTGGGTTTTCCACGTGGTAACCAAAACTTTTAAAAAATCCACTCGGTAACCTTGAGGTTTATGTAATTTTTCCACCGTGACCTTTTTACACACAAAAACATTAGTAAACGTTAATTTCGAAGCTTTTACGCTGTTGTACGCCTATTTTTGCGATTCACTATTTCAAATGCCATCAGTTTCAACCATTTTCCCCAAAACATAAGCCCTAATTCTTCCATCTTTCATCCAAATCATACTTTTTCCCCTAAATCCAAAGATGGTAGAGTTATTGATTATATTTTGGGGGAAAAGGTTGAAAATAATGGCATTTAAAATAGTGAGTCACATAAATAGACGTACAACATCTTTAAAGCTTCGAAATTAACGTTTGCTAACGTTTTGCTAACATTTTATGTGCAACAAGGTCGCAGTTGAACAATTTGGCAAACTTCAGGGTTACTGCGTGGATTTTTTTTAAAGTTTTTGTTACCATGTGGAAAAATCAAAACCTCAAGGTTACCACATGGAATTTCTCAAAAAAATATTTAACAATAATGTTAACGGGTATCGGCTATCGGCACCAATTTTTAATTACCCTCTTTCTTCGGCACCAAAAGAGGGGAAGCAACATAAGGACTAAGACTTCCTCTCACATAGCCCTTTTCAATCAACTCATTCTTTTGCCTCTCAAGCTCTTTACATTCTTCAGGGATTCATTTATAAGAATATTTTTGGCAACGGTGCTCCTGAAATCAAGTTGATCGATGGTGTGTCCAATGCCTTTAATTAGAGGGAGACCCTTGGGCAAGTCATTGGTAAACACAACTTTGTACTCTTCTAATAATCATTTAGGGATGATGAGTTATCAAAGTACTATTTGTTTTGTTTGGCCCTTACAACCAAAGCATACCCTCCACTATTCTCTTCCACTATTATTTCAAATTCATTACAAGTAGAAATATATTTGCCTTTTCCATTTGTTTTACAACTATAGGGGGTACAAGAAGCAATTTAACTTTTCTTTAATCCTTAGTAGTTACAAGATATTCATTACTTTGTCCTCTATGCTCCAAATTGTGATTGAATAACCATGGTGTTCCAAACAACCACTGCGTTCAAACCACCTTTCATATTTAAATCCCATGATAGAAAAACAAACTAGAGTTTGTTTCTTCACCTTTATTCTAGTTCTATTATTCAAGTAATTTAAGTTTGCATTGTTCTTCATGATCTCTACTAATCAACTTCAACTTGTTCACTACCTCCGATTTATAGTCCCACTATACTACACCGTATCCTACAATAACAAAAACACAACTTCACCTTTATTTATACTGTAGCTATCTTTAGATTAATTATTTTCTTAAATTTATCTTTGTTCCTAGATCCATACTCACATATATTATACTCTCTCCATGCACAAGTAGTTGAATTAAGTAATCTTAATTTAATCTACACTTCTCGGTGTTAGACTTTCTTGTTACACGTTTATTATTCCCTTATGGTATAAATAAAATATAAACATCATTTAACGTGCATTTTGATAAACTACTACGAATATGGTGTGCAAATCACTTCTTTTACCCGTATGAAATTGCACTTAAATCTATCAAAGTTTGTCTCATTTTCTTTGCGTCATTATATTTTTGGAATTGGTCTTACTCCCTTTTTCTATGCTTATTTTGTGTTTATTATGTGTACTATTATCCTCCAAATATCAATTAATATTACAATCATAAGAACAGATAACATAACATACACTTTAGTAACTTAGGAGCTAAATAATAAAAGGCAATTTGTTTCATCACACACGTCATATATATGATCTAATACATGGAATACGAGCATAATATACACAATTTCTTCAAGAAGAATAATTATCAACTGGATATAGATCATGTATAGACATAGAAGACCATGATCCATTGTTAGTTGTAATTGAAGAATGTATGAGGCTCTGAGTATCAGTGTGCTCAGTTATTTGTTTACTCCACTTATCAGATGTTTTAGTTGGGAGCATCCACTGATGAGTATGTGAGCTACTATGCTCCAAAACAAGCTCTTCTACCTTAACCTTCCCTTCAAGCATGCTTAGTGCGCGAGACATTGTTGGCCTAAGTGCTGGAGATGGATTAATACATAGTAGTGCCACCTTAATTATTGTTAATGCTTCTTGTTCCTTGACTTCAGCCCCCAGCCTTGGATCAATTAGCTCCATCAAGTTTCCTTTCTGCTCTAGCACAAAGGCCTAAATAATAAATATAAGTTAGCACGTTTTAGCATGCTACATATAATTGTTATGTAAAATTAAAATAGTTCATAAATAGAAAAAAGATATTGTGTATGCAACAAGAGATATATATAGCAATTTTAGAATATTTGATCTTTTGTTACATAATGATACTAGAGTAATTGAATCTTGTGATCCCCCGACCCCGTTATAATTTCTATGCTGCATGACTAAAAAAAAATCTATTACTCTCTAGGGAAAGAAAGGACGAAAATTACCCAATCTAATAGACAAAAAGGATCTCCACTAGGTTCAAAATTCATGTTGCTTCTTCCAGCTACTATTTCTAAAGCAACCACCCCAAAGCTGTAAACATCTGCCTTCTCTGTCAAATAACCCCGCATTGCATATTCTGGAGCCATGTATCCGCTAATAGAAAAAAATAGAAATAAACTATTAGCATTCATAAAAATAACTTTATGATATGTTACACGGATTAATAATTAGCATTAGAAAAACAAGAATACAAAATAAAAATAGAGATAAAAAAGGAAGTTGTTGACTAGAATGATATATATATATAAAGAGTGAACTTACATAGTTCCTGCAATTCTAGTGCTAATATGAGTATTCTCGTCTTCGTTAAGCTTTGCCAAACCAAAGTCAGATATTTTAGGGTTAAGTTGGCGGTCAAGCAATACATTAGTTGCCTTTATATCTCTATGAATTATTTTTATTGTTGATTGATCATGCAAGAAGGCCAAACCTCTAGCTATGCCTACACATATTTTTTTCCTTGTTGCCCAATCTAATCTCAATGAGCTTTTACCTGGAATAACAAAATAATAAGAAGAAGTTTAAAGAACAAATGAGATAGGATGACAAATGCATGCGAGGAGAGTATTAAGAATAATAATGAGAAACCTTCATACCAAACAAAGCATGTCCAAGGTCATTGTTCTCCATATATTCATAAACCAATAAGAGTTGCCTAGTATCAACGCTACATCCATACAATCTTACTAGATTGGGATGGCACAAAGTAGAAATTATACCAATCTCATTCACAAATTCTCTATTCCCTTGGGATGATCTTGAAGAGAGTTGCTTCACAGCAATATGGGTACCGTCCAATAATATCCCCTACATAGATCGAGAAATACTATATTTTTAGGTTTTTTGTTCACAAGTTGTTTAAAAATAGAATGAAAGAGAGGTTAAATAACATTCCTAATACCTTATATACTGAACCAAATCCGCCTTGTCCAATCTTGTTCGCAGCATTAAAGTTATTACATGCAGTTTTGATTTGTTTGTATGTGAACAAACCAATTTGTGGATTTTGTCCAAGAAGTTCTGAAAAATAATCAACGTTAGAGCATAGATTCCAAAAGATTGGGGTCTTTTAAGTAAGTTAAAGGGCATGAAAAAAGATAAAAGTGATTAACAACTAACTAGTCCTCTTTACATAACACACTAACCTTGTTCCCTTGCTGCTATGTCTGCCAAGCGTCGTTTCCACCAAATTATACCAACAACAACAACGATAAGGCACAATGTAGTCCCAGCTAAGATCCATAGGAGCAATTTCCAGTTAAATGGAGGGTCAAACTCTGCAACAAATAATCAGTTAACGGTTTTCAATAGTGTAGTAAAAATGCTTAAAACTCATTAACATGAAGATAAAAGAATTCTTCACTCATTACTTAATATAATCTGTAGCTAAACTATAACTAATCTTAAGTTACAATTAAACATGGTCAAGCTGAAATAATCAGGTTATGATAGTGTTATTTAAAGTGCCAAGAATCATTTCAACCAAGGATCATTGCATTAGGAGTAAATATTTATAAGGGAAATAAAAATTAAACTAAGAAAATAAGGTTATCAAAGTAGAAAATTCAGAGAATCATGTGGCCGTTAAACTAAAAAATAGTTTTAAAGTGATAGAGAAGAAATACAAGCTTTGGTTTCCTTATTTTTGATGTAATAATTACCCTATAGGGATGGGGAGGAAATAGTTTCCTCCCTCTCCCCCAAAATAAGGTTGATCATCTTCCATTTTCTTCATCTTTTTCACAATCATTGGCGGAATCGTTAGAATTGGCTAGGATCGGCTAGAATCGTTGGTAGGATCGTTAGGATCAACTAAGATCGATTGTAGGAGTGTTAGAATCCTTGGTAGGATCGTTCAAACCTACTAATTTAAATTTAAAATAAAAAGAAATAGCTAATTTCCTACTAATTTAAGAAACTTATAGAGAAAAGGAGAGCAAGAAGATCAAAAGCAAAAAGTGAAAGCAGAAAAACATGCCCAAAACTCACAATTTGATCTCTTTATTATATAGGATTTTAATTAAAACCCTATTATCCCAAGAATAACATATTTTTCCCTGTATGGTTAGTGGAAGTTTTAGTGTAATAGTTCCCCTAACCGCCATTCAATTAAACAAAGTCTAACAAAATTGAAAACCAAGCCAAGAACCGGACTACAAGAATTCCCAAGTCGCAAAAAACACTACACTATCCACATGTCACGAGCCACGTATAATATTCTTTTGAAGTGCAAACGACAGCTCGCCACAAGACGCACCATCCTATACATTAATGCTCAATGTCCTTATGGATTGAATTGCCATCCTATAAATCGATGGTGTCCCTTAAGTAGTGAATCTAAATCTATCCGTCTAAAGAGAAGTACATATAAGACAACTTCTCTCATACCTTCAACTTGACACTTTAAAGCTCGTGTCTGTATCTTTTCATTAGCTCATGGAAGTCTATATGTCCATCTTGAATTTTTGAAGTTGCTAACTTTGAACTTACATAGGTATAGGTTCTCCCATAGTACTTGTTGTAGTCTTTAACTTATTAATCCTTAGTATACTTATGACTTTTATACTTTATACTCTAAATTATCCAATAAAATATAGTAAAATGTTAACATATATCAAGTGTTAGGATTGCTCACCCGCTTCCACTAAAATAGCTGAGATAAGAGGACCATAATTTCCTCTTACAGGGAGTTGCCAACTCCCTTTTCCCGCGTAATAGAAGCGAACTTCAATAAAATTGGCTACTCCGATGTGTGGAAATGTTTTTATAAGAGCCTTATCTGTGCCGTTTGCCTCCATTTCTATATTGAAATCCTTGGCCACCAACTTCTCCTAAAGATAAGGTTCATCAGATAAATAGAAGGAAATGTCGACATTTTTAGTAAATGTTATGATTTACGGATATAGGGAGTCGAAGACTAAAAGAGAAAATGTTGGAAACCTGGATATAGATATCAAAAAAGCGTCTACCAAGACCGAAATATGTGTTGTTGTTTCTGAAGACGATTTCCGAAAAGTATAGGGTGACAGTGTAGTTCCCTCTTGCCAAGCAACGACCATAGTACGTTAGAGATGTGGCAGCAAGCCTAGCTTCTTGATAAAGTTGTGTGTCATTCATTGTGAGTTTGGTACTACTTTGTGCTATAAAATTACCAGTAGGAAATCTAGGATTCCAGAATTCCCCACTGCTACTGTATCCCCACTCTGCTGTTCGTGGAATAAATTTAGCTGCACCCTCATCCTCATTATCTTGCTCAAACCTACCTTTTTCTGTTCTTGTTTCTTGCCCTCCACAATTGATATGTAATGAATATCGCGCTTTATTTTCAAATGCGAAAATAGAATTAGAAAATAGAAGAAACAAGCTAATGAAATCAAAGGACTAAACACACATAACTATACAGAAATATAATCATTTATTTACCTTTTGAACATTTTAAGTCTGTTAAGCACGCACTAGAATCTCTTTTTTAATTTGAAGACAACAGAAGAAAACAATCAAAAGTAATATGTTAGATACATCAGACTATAAGAAATCATCCTATAGTTTTAAAATGATAAAACTAATTCACTTACAAGTTTTCTTCCCTTGCATTACTTCTGTACAAATTTCTGTGACAAATGAAAGGACAAATATATAAAACTATTTTATCATATACAATCTATGGTAGGCCGGAAGAAAAAAATGAAGTATACTTACAAAGTTGCTTTCTCGCAATGAGATGGTAAGGTGCTATCATTGAAGTTGTTGTAAGAAAGGTCTATTCGGCTGAAGCAAAGGAGGAATGAGAAAAAATGACAAAAAAGTCATCTAAGCAATGTACACGATAGACACTAATATATCTTATACTAGTATCTAAGCTTGTTTGACGAGATAGATAGAGGTCGTGCTGAGCTTAATTAATGAAATACAAGCCGGAGTTGGCTTAGGCTTAAGAAACTTGTTGTGGGCTGAAAATATGGGTCGGGATATAAAACCCAACATAGCCCAATCTGACCCCTTTTTACTTAGAAAAGAATTCGTTATTAAGTTAAAACTACTATGATTTATTTTCCCAAACGTTGGCCTACAAGTTTATTACAATTCTAAAATTTTCTGGTTACTGCCTTCGGGTCACAGATTGTGCTCGTACAATTTATCAATTTGCCATCGTACAATGAACAAAGTCGTTGGATCAAATTATACATATGTTATTGCATAGAGCCCTCGTTACAGCCTGCTCCACATGAGTATAAGTACGACCTGTTTTCAGCTCGACCCTCTCATAGCCTAAAATGTGGGGCCCAGACCAGTGAACATCCCTACACGTATCTTATAAGGTTACTTGTATGATGATTGGGAAGTTCTAGAGAATAAAAATGGTAGAAAGAAAGATCATACCTACTGTCATCCGTGTCAGTGATCCAACTAGGGATAGTTCCAGTTAACATGTTGCTTGTTAGATACCTAAACATAGATTATGCTTGGGTTGCTTAGGTTAACATGATGTAATTAATATTTTTCAAGTGAAAAATAAGAAATTTAAACCGATGCTAAAATTATGTTTTCATAAGAATATATATGTTTTAGTTGCTTACACTTTCCGCAGCACGTATAAATTTTGAAAAGTATCTGGAATATTTCCTGTTAATTTATTAAAGCTAAGATCTCTGCAACATGGAAATAGCCATTACTAAAAACATTCAGCAAATACACGTTTCTATATTTAAAAGAAAAGAGAGACATAAAGTGAGAGGAAATACAATTGAACTAATTGCGGCATATTATTTCCTATATATGCAGGAATTTCTCCAGTGAGATTACAGTTCCTTAAAGTCCTATCAATAATCAAAGTAATTTAAGATTAGAAACTTATGTAAAGTATTATACTACCTCCGTTTTTGAATCTTGCACCATTTGACTTTTCACATCCACAAATGCACAGCTTTAATCATTTTTAATCACTAATATCTTTATTTATGTTTATCAAAAAATTACGGAAAGTACAAATTAATATATTTTCGATCAAGACTATTTAAAAAAGATTCTATATGACTACCTTTTAACTTATAGATTAACAACAATGTAAGTGTCAAATTTTGCTGATGAATAGTGCATGATGGTAAAATGGAGCAAGATTTAAAGAGCGGAGGATATATAGTTTGAATTAATTCAGTTTTTAAACAAGAATTAGCTCACAATGTTGTTAGTTGCTGCAAATTATGCAATGGTGGAACCTTGGAACCATCTCCTTTCAAATCAGTAATTCTCCTGCAGATAAATTACGTGAAATTTGCGACTGGTAGGGTGTTTGTATTTCTTAAGCAAGGAAGATATAACCACAAAAAAAAAAAAAGAACCAAGTAAGTTACATACAGTTCTTGTAAATCAAGCAAACGAGAAATGGATGCAGGTATTGGCCCCTCAAAGCCACTTCCTTGAATTTCTCTGCAAACAAAACAAGTAAAATGTGTGATATAATAATAAATAGTTGAAAAATCTGACAAACTTTCATGTTTTGAGAAAACAATGAGCTTACAACGCTCTTAGGTTTGACCAACTCTGAAAATAATCAGGCAATTGTCCACTGAAGTTGTTACTGCTTAATCGACTAGCAATGCACAAGAACACGAAATTATAAATCCTTAAGCGCAATGATATAATATAATCTCTTGTAATCGGCCTCAAAAGTGCATAGAATACTTACAGTTCTGCTAGATTACTGAGGTTCTTTAACTCAACAGGCAAAGAGCCTGTAAGTGCATTATCTGTAAGTGTTCTTTTACCCAACACAACATCAAAGAACGCAACAAAAAAGGTCATCAGCTATGTAGATGCTACAAATTAAAGTGCTAGCTAGCTTTTTCATGACTATAACGGTTCGTTTGGTTAGTGGTACTAAATGGAGGTAATGGGAAAGATTTATAGTGTTAAATTTCATCAAAAGCTTTATATCATTCTCGTGGTAATGAAACTTTGATTATAAAAAAGTTATTTTGTTTACAATATTTCATTATCACCTAATACCACCTCTCCCAATGTAATGCGGTGGAATAAATTTATAAAGAAAATGATATGATTGAAGTTGGAAAAGCATGGCAATTAAGGTAGCCAAAAGATTTTTCGATCAAAATTACATTAAATTATCATTCTCATTACCACTGTTTATTACCACCTACCAAACGGGCCGTAATACTACTCTTACAAGTTGCTCAAGTTAAGTAGCTTTCCAAGTTGGGGTGGAATTGTTCCATTGAATAGATTGCTCTCAATACTTCTGAAATTTTAGTATATGTTCATAAACAAATAAACAAAGTAAGAAATATGTTCAAATTACACAAAGTATAATGAGAAAAGAGAAAGGAACATACAAATATGTTAGAGAAGTAATATTTCCCAAGTAATCAGGAATAGGACCTGACAAACGATTAGCAAAGAGAGACCTGCAAAAATCCATCTTTTTATTGCATTTTAGAGAATGTTAGGCACAAATAAATTATAAATTAAGAATTGGGAAATTGCTTACACAAATTCCAATTTTGTAGCAGTCCATTCTTTTGGTATTGTTCCAGTAAGAAGACTCCTTGATAAATCACTACAAATATATTCTTTTATATTAAATTAATAACATTTTTAATTAATAATGTATGTCTACTATGTAATTGAGGGGCTAAGCCAATGTATTCTCACATAGTCTTTATGTAGGGAAGCTTTGCAAGGGATCTTGGCAAGTGGCCTTTAAGACTTTGGCCTTTCCATGAACTGTTTTTAAAGACAAACAACATAAATTTACTCACTGTATTAGTGAAATAAAGTTAAAAATAATAACAATAAACTCTACCTAATGTATAACACCCACAAAAAACAACTACCTAATTTTTTTATTTTATTTTATTCTATTTTATTATTATTATTATTATTATTATTAATTTTTTTAAACACTACCTTATATGACTTTAATATTTACAAACCACTACATCGACAGAAACTGTAAGTCGATCATTAAGTGGAGGTTTAACCAATCACGTGCTTGCCACATGGTGCCACTAATTGAACCGGCACTATTTATCTCTCTGAAGGTAACTAGTTCCCCTGTCATAAGGTTCAATTAGTGGCATCACGTGTCAAACATGTGTTTGGTCAAACCTCGACTTAACGGCCAACTTATGATTTCTGTCAAATTGTAGTGTTTTGCAAATGTTTGAGTCATATAAAGTAGTCTTTTGCGATAGTTTAACGGTAAAAAGTGCTTTACAATAAATAGTTTATTCTAATTGTTCCTTTAAATTATGATAAGACACTGAAAAGTTGGAGTGATGACGTACATATTAGTGACATGCGATACACCATCGATGCATTCACAAGATAGTTGGTTGACATAACTATGCCTGCTTGGATCAACTGGTGTATGCCAGCAACTATTATTCTTGTTACATGGATCCCCCTTACACTCTAAAACATACTTTAATTCTTTAGCAACTTCTCCAAGGGCAGCAACTGCACACAACCACAACTTGTATCATGTATGTGATAGAATAAAAATTCTCCATCTGATCCTTAATGAAGTTCCCACAAATTTAGTGGCGGATCCAGGGTCTGGAGTCCCAGAGGGCACCAACTAATAGAAGAGATTTCGGCAGAGTTTTATATGTAAAATTAATAACTATTTAACTCTTATTTGATAAAATTTTAAATACGACATACCACAAAACTGGAACAAATTATATCAACTGAACTTATTAAAAATTTGAGATAGAATAAATAAATAAAACAAAATTACTAAAATGAGGGAGTATTTATCATCAAAAGCCTTCAGTATTATTTTACACTTTTACTCTTACCAATAAAAAAGTCTACGTTAAATATTTAAAAAAAACGCCTAGGGGCACGTGACCCCGGGTGCTCCAATGTGGCTCCGCCACTGCCCACAATAAATTTTTAATGGGAATTAAGAAAAATAGAATCATTTAGATAGTGGATATATTATTTATTTTTTTAAAGATTTGATATATTATTTTATTGAATAACTAATTTTGATGGAGGAGAAGTGAGGATCATAAACATTAGTAATATTAAAGAAATTTAGAGAAAAAAAATATGAGGGCTACAACTAATGAAAAAAAATATTGTTATAAAGTTTGTGGGATCGAAATAATGTGGAAACCAAAAGGAATATACAAATGTTAAAGTGAAGTTAATGGAATATGCGGAAACTATAACCATTATTATAGTATTAAAATGAGAATGAATAAAGTTATTTTTGTCCAAAATTCGTGATATGAATAGCAATATCCTTTATGCGAACAACAATTAAAACATTCAAAAATGACAAAAGGAACTTCTTTAAGGAGCGAAGATAATTTGTTAATATTTATTATTTGTGTTATTACCTTGTAAGCCTAGGTTAGGTTAATGTTTTACTTGTTCTCTAAGTTAGATTAACTTTTTAATTATAAATATTATGCAATAATACTCAGCCCAATATTTTTTTGAATGGAAAGCCAATATTTTTACTATGGTATCATATTACTATGAATTGACCCTTCATACCCTTTATCTATCTTATTCTTAAATTCTTGTTTCATTCCAAACACTATCACTGTTCACGCTATCTTCCATTACGACCAATCTTCAACCCATATCTTCCCTTAAGAAATAACTTCCCTTACAATACGTTTTTTCCCTAAATTCTTACTATATTTTTCTTGTTCCTTCAGCTACATTATGTTCTTAACGCCAATTAGGATCGACTATGAGATTTGAGAGAATCAGGGCGAAATATTAATATGAACACCTAATTACTAAATATACTTCTATTGACCCCTATATTAAATATTAAAACATTAATTTTCTAACTTTAGATGGATTCGGGCAAAAGCTCCTCTTACCCCTTATAAAAGCGGTCGTGATGGCAATATATAATATGTTCAAAAGTTCACAAATTTATTCATATTTCCTTTGTATCAATACCAAAGCAAGCCTACAACCACATATATATTACTTTAAATTATTGTATATACGACCTAATCAACACAGTAATTTGTTTCTTGTTCTTTCTATACGTACAAAGGACAATTATATATAATTTTTTCTTGCAAAAAAGTTTCATTGAAATAACGTCACTTTCTAATGAAAATAAAAATGATTATAAAATGAAATAAACGGCTATACGAGGTTCAACGATGAAAAACAAAATGAAAAATTAAAGCAAAGATGAACACAAGTGTTTATGAGATATCTTGGATACTTCCCCCTAAAATGTAGTTTATTATAAATGATTCAACAATACAAGTATAATAAACATCTCTTATCTTGAGAACACTCTCTCAAGATCACAAAAATAGTAGAGCAAAGTAAGAACACTCTCAAATTTCTAACAATGCACTAGACTACTCTCAATATGTGTTTGTGGTGAGTTTTTTCTATGAATGATGTATCCTATTTATAGAGTGGAGTACATCATTCTACAACCACACATTTATTAACCATAAATCACACTTAATCACTCACATAACTATGATAATAATGCATATTAATTAACATAGCAATAATACAACACATTAAACAAGCATTCAAAAAGTGTTAACTACCCTTTCAATGCCTCATTCAAAATAGAAACTGATGACAAGGAATCCGAGGAAGCCTCCTCGAACGAGCAAAACCACAGCACGAACGAGCACGAACACCCTTGTAGCTTCTGACAGAAACTACCACAGCTGTTCGAACGAGCCAGCCTATTGCTTGAACGAGCCAGCCTATTGCTTGAACAAGCAGCCCCTCCCTGATGCACATTGATTGCTTTTTGTCCCATCTGCTCGAACGAGCCAAGTGACGCTCGACCGAGCACTTTGGTCGAGCCTTCCTACTGACTTGCTTATACAAGCACCACCTCATGCCATTCCTTGACTCGATCAAGGCATGGTTTCTTATACACTTAGTTAAGCTCTAGACGCCCCATATCGAGCACCTTATGTAACGTTTCGAACCTAATCCACTCACATTCAACACACCCTCGTCACTCTCTTCCAATGTGCACGATACATCGGTGTTTTAATGTGATTAAAGTTAAAGTCAAAGTCACAAATATTGGCACTTGCTTTAAAAATCTCCCCCTCAAGTCCAATAATATTCTTATCTACTCAAATGTTACATTCTTGACCCAAATTACATTTTCATCAACACTTTTGTGGCCTAGGCTACCGCACCCAACTGTTACTCATACAAGTTCCTCTTGCTCCTAATATCTTCATAAGCACAAGGCTCCCTCTAATGACTTTTAAATCCCCTCCACTTGCTTTGAAAGTGCATCCCTTACTCTCAAGTCTACCCAATGAAATAAGGTTCCTCTCAGACTAGGTATACCTTACTTCACCAAGTCTTCTCTTAACACCTCCATGTGTCTCATTATAACCACCCCCCTAGCATCTACTTTCACCTTCTCATCATTTGGTAAAGTAACAAGGTCATT